>MU162076.1:17478-30030 GCA_015888305.1 Antheraea pernyi
ACTTCTCCTCCATATAAACTTTAACTATGCCAAATTTCACGTTCATCCGTTCGCGCAATTCCGTTAAAAGGGATACAAAGTTTAAGCTTCACGTATTTATATATAGATGATGATTTTTTTTTTAATATTAATAATTAATAACATTATTATTGAGTTAAAGTTATTTTTTGTTTAATTCATTGTATTATTATTATTATTGTTTTAAATTAATGTTATGGAAATTTTAAAGAACGACCTTCAATTTAGTTCGAATACGAATTCCCGTCTGCTTCCTTTGTGATCATTTATTTTTCTTTTTCTTTGCGATCATTTATTTCTTTGAAATAAGTTCCTAGTTGTTATTCATCGTTCGAGAGCTAAGAAAATGATTATGTTTTTAAAATAATCTGCGAGCTAGGTTTCTTTATTTTTTGTTTTTAAGTCATTATAGTGGAAAAATCACAAAAAACATTGAAATAATATCGTTTTCGTATCGCATTTTTAAATGTAGACCGACAATTGTTGTTTTAATAATGATAAATAACCAGTGTTTAATTGTATAACATTTTTTTTAATAACATAGGTTAACATTGTTTATAAATCAGAAGAAAAATAGAGATTTTAATAGACACTTTTTTTAAATAATTTTTTGATGTTGGATTTTTTACTTATTTTGAATAAACTTGAATAACTCAAAAATGGTTCACTTTTGCATGGATTGTAATGATCACAAATAATCATCCCTACATCTCCTAACAGGAAAACATCGAATTACCAATAACCCTGTATAAATAGGCAGAAGGGAAAAGGTTAAGAACATTTCTATCCTCTGGTTCTCACGCGATATACTTCATTTTTGTAAATTTTGTAGCTATTGACGAGCTTTGGTATTATCGATAGAAAATTAGTAAAGTTTTTTATAGTCGAACCACCAACGGACGAGCACTCGTTGTATCAATATTACAGTATTGAAGCTTTACACAGTAGTTATATTTTATTATTACATTTTGTAAATACGCTGAACATTAAAGTCCGTGTATTAAAGACGTTTCGACGGTGTTTAATTAAATTACGCATTACGCCATCCAATATTCGCTTTATTACTAATAAAACGATAATTAATCGTGGAATTATTTATAACGGAATTTATGAAAATTGAGTCGGGCAGAATATTAATCTAATAAGCGAGTGTTGTCTTTCAAATTTAATTAAAATTCTTAATTTTTTTTTAATGTAAACATTAATTAAATTAGATAAGAACGTAATCGTCTCGAGGAATATTAATACTGTAGTGATTAACGGAAAAACCTGACTACCGAGCAAAACGAGCCCTTTTTAATAATTAAATAAATAAGTAAATTCATATACAGGTTGGAAAAACGAAGGTGTCGTGAAATTGACGTACATTCATTTTCATAGTAATGAAGACTCGTTAGTGAGTTATGTTAGATAGTTTAGTTAGATGAGTTAGACAACCACATTTTAGTTTTTTGAGTCTGTTTCATATCTTGCTTTATTAGTAGCGAGATCATAAGAAGCGAGTTTAGAGAATTTTATTTGATCCTTAAAAAGTACTCCTTTGGAAAAACAAATAATACTCAATAGGTGTACAATAAAAAAATGTTTGTATGTAGATTACACTCGGTAGAAGTGAAACCTTAAAAAAAAAGCGAGAAGAGTGTATGTCTCACAGTTCTCTAATACCCAAAAGCAAGCCAGACACTGCTCTCACTCAACCCGACACAGTGTTTACCCCCACCACTTTTCGTCAAACAAAAAAGTTCAAAGCCCTCCCATGAGAAGTTCCACTTCAAAAGATAATGTTTATACTTAATTTTCGGTCACATGAATATCCACTAACTGAGCGTCCGTGTATCGTATGGGCTCCTATTGGAAATCAGTATTGCCAAATTACTGAATAAGGTTAACAGTTGTTGAGCAGTTTTTAATCATTTGCATTTCTATAATTTAACAGTTTTACTTTTATTCCAAAAATAAAACCATTTCTTTCTTGTTTTTTCTAATTATTTTCAGGCATCGTTAAATCTATCTCATAAGGCATATACATCATGTTTATGTAATATAAACTCATTTAAAATCAATTTTGAGATATTTACAGACAATCTAGACTAGAGTTTGATTGCCTTTCATTCAAGCAAGTAATACTGTCTGGTTCCTATTAGAAATGCTTGGTACAGTGGTTAACAAGCAACGGGCAATTAGATGAAATGGAACTACAATGCTAATTGAATCTGCACCATTGCTCATTGAATATATCATTTTGAAATTAAAAATTAATTTATAATTCCTTTCAGTTTTATATAATAAAATATCTTGAATGTATATTATATATGCTTATATTATTTTTAATCTCAAGTAATATACAAACTATAGGTACATATAATAAATATGAAGTGTCTGCTTGTAATATCAAAATAACAATTTTTTCATGATTGGATATGAAAGTATACTTGCTGGTGATAACAAAAATGCAATTTAATTTTTCTTGTCGGTCTG
The DNA here is from genome assembly GCA_015888305.1 of Antheraea pernyi. Classification (NCBI taxonomy): domain Eukaryota; kingdom Metazoa; phylum Arthropoda; class Insecta; order Lepidoptera; family Saturniidae; genus Antheraea; species Antheraea pernyi. The sequence goes on from MU162076.1 coordinate 19,975, forward strand.
TCTATCTGTCTCTTTGTTCCGGGTAACCTCCGTAACGGCTGAACTGATTTTGACTGGAATTTCACTAACAGATAGCAGAAATTTCGGCGGGTGTCATAGGCTACTTTATGTTATACTAGCTGTTACCTGCGGCTTTGTCTGCATCGTAGTATGCGTATACCATAATACATATTTATATCTAAATTTATATACTGCGCATCTATATTCAGAGTTGTCAAAAAGTTTGGCGATGTTGTAATGGTTCATGTAGCGAACGCCAAAATACCTCTTAGTTGCCACGATTTTTTCCATCTCATCTATATATCTATGTATATCTATCTGTCGTTATTACATTAAATAATTTCTATGTATACATACATAAAGTATAATTAAAGGTAATATACAAGCATACTAATTTTCCCTCAATGGTAATAACAATAAACTCAAAATAACAATTTTTTCATGATTGGATATGAAAGTATACTTGCTGGTGATAACAAAAATGCAATTTAATTTTTCTTGTCGGTCTGTCTATCTGTCTCTTTGTTCCGGGTAACCTCCGTAACGGCTTAACTGATTTTGACTGGAATTTCACTAACAGATAGCAGAAATTTCGGCGGGTGTCATAGGCTACTTTATGTTATACTAGCTGTTACCTGCGGCTTTGTCTGCATCGTAGTATGCGTATACCATAATACATATTTATATCTAAATTTATATACTGCGCATCTATATTCAGAGTTGTCAAAAAGTTTGGCGATGTTGTAATGGTTCATGTAGCGAACGCCAAAATACCTCTTAGTTGCCACGATTTTTTCCATCTCATCTATATATCTATGTATATCTATCTGTCGTTATTACATTAAATAATTTCTATGTATACATACATAAAGTATAATTAAAGGTAATATACAAGCATACTAATTTTCCCTCAATGGTAATAACAATAAACAGTTTCGGGTTCAGCCTGTGCATATCCAGCTTTTCGCAGGCCGGCATGACAGCGGCGACCGGCGATGGATAGTGTGTCACTCGGTGGTCGCCATTGTTTTTGGATTGTACTGTGCTTACCATCAAGCACAGTGCGGTTATTTGGCCGTGCTACAAAAAAGAAATATTACTGTGGTAATGTTTGTGTACTTTTAGTACTATTAATCCGATTTTTTTTTTAATTCACTAATACAAAGCCACGTTACCCGTGAGTGGAATAGACTATTTATTAATTATAATATATAGATAGCTACATAGTTGTACCCGCGTGAAACCTTATATAAAGAAAAAGCGATTAATAAAGTCATCTAAATATATTAAATTGTAGTCGTACTTAAGTCGCATTGTCATTAAAAGTACAATAATGCTAAAAACTTTTGATAGACCAAAGCGATTTTAATGAAACAATGACTAAATTACTCGAATGTTCCTTTATGATGTTGTTGAAGAGATTTTAACAGCGGCGACCGGCGATGGATAGTGTGTCACTCGGTGGTCGCCATTGTTTTTGGATTGTACTGTGCTTACCATCAAGCACAGTGCAGTCATTTTGCCGTGCTTCAAAAAAAAAAAATTACTTTGGTAATGTTTGCGTACTTTTAGTACTATTAATCCGATTTAAAAAAAAAAACACTAATACAAAGCCACGTTATCCGTGAGTGGAATAGACTATTTATTAATTATAATATATAGATAGCTACATAGTTGTACCCGCGTGAAACCTTATATAAAGAAAAAGCGATTAATAAAGTCATCTAAATATATTAAATTGTAGTCGTACTTAAGTCGCATTGTCATTAAAAGTACAATAATGCTAAAAACTTTTGATAGACCAAAACGATTTTAATGAAACAATGACTAAATTACTCGAATGTTCCTTTATGATGTTGTTGAAGAGATTTTACCATGAACGCAGTATTTTAACAGCGATGCGTTCATAAAAACAGGCAGACAGACATACATTTCGAAAAATGATATAAATCTTTTATTATTTATTCCTGTACAATGCAACTGCAACAATTTTTTTTTACAAAAATATAATCATGTTACATTTTCACCGGTTAAGCTGTCTTGTCTTATCACCTTGCTAGGTCAATAGCGTAGTCAGTTCGAAAAAAAAAGTATTCTTATTATATCTATAGACTTTCTACTGTATCTAGCTAGTACATAGTAACTGCATCCTTATGAAACTGGTTGCGTCGTTTTATAGAAATTACGTTTATTATATTAATAGCGGGCTCTTCTTTAATATTTTTAATTGTAACTTAATCCTTGCAACCTTCTTACGGACTTTAAGTTGCCTTCGTTAATTATCATAATTACTATTTGGTTTTTAAGAAAAATTATAGTGATAATATGTCTTGTATCTGTCAGTAAAACTATTGTTAAAATCGGTTTAGCCATTCGGAGATTAGTCTTCTGTCTTATTCATAGACTTAGATGAATGCGAAAAAAACCACGGACGGTCGCTAATAGTTTTAGATAAAAATAATTTAATAATTTGACAAACATTTTGTCAAGACATTATATAGCTGTCACTTATGTGTTATAGATACAATTTGATTTTTTTTTTTAAACCAATTACATATTAGACATTATATAGCTGTCACTTATGTGTTTGCTTTGGCTTTTGATTTTTTTTTTTAAACCAATTACATATTATTGTCTTTAGGGTTTCTTCATTAAATTTTTCTTCAACCGAAAACTCAGGCTTGGTTTAAATTATACCTTCGATGGGAGCAGTTTCCGAGTGAGACACCACAAAAATATCAAAGTTCCTTATTCTAATATATCAAAGTTCCCCTACGCGGTAACAAGTTAATAATTAATTAGCACTATTCTTAATACTAAGAATTTACAGTATTGTTTGTTACTGCATTAATATTGTTGGCGACGCACACGATGAGTAGCTTACACATAGTTTTATACGTAGATTTATTGACATTTAATTTAGACTTGTCATTTAATATATACTTGTTAGATAATTCATGCAAGTATAATAGAATAGAGATATAAATTGAATATAGAACTGTAGGTATGTTATATATATCACAACATAATTCGCGATACTTCATAGCATGAATTACAAGATGTATGTAGTACATGAATAGAATAATGATACAAAAATTATACAAATAACGATATAAAACTACGTATATTACACAATATGGAATTACAGATGTATTCGTTGATGATATGTTATGATGGAATTATAGATGTGCTATTTATAGTTATAAGGAATGTATTATAGATACGTAGAATAGCGTGTGTATTGAGTTATTGAATATGGAACTATAGATGTGATATTTATAGTAATAGGGATTGAATTATGAATATGTAGAATCATGTGTAGAATTATTGAATATAGAATAATGTATGTATTGATTTATAGAATATGTGAATTATAGATAGAATCATGTATATTAATAGAGAAATAGGGACTTATGCATGCATAGAATTACTGAATTATGGATTATATAGAATTGTGTGTTAGTATAGGGTGATTCTGGAAATTACGAATTGTGAAAAAGAACTTTGACAGTTCCTTTGTCTATGATTTTTTAATTGTTTAGAGAGAATATGATAGAATTACACACGTTATTTGCTATTGAGTTATAGATTACGTAATGAGAATTATACGATCGTACAGAACAGTAAATATGGAAGATCGTATAATTTAATATAGACAAACGTTACAAACGTAATGGTTATATAGGTACAATGTTTACAACGGTTTTTAGTGATTTAATAATTATATGAACAATGATTCCAGCCATGCACCGGCTTTCCTTTATAATATTAAAAATACGAATTTTCACAGACAACGGGGGCCTTTGAATAAAAATAATATATTTTCTCTTAAATAGTAATTTCATAAGCAATAGACTTGAGAGGGTCCACCGAATACTATTTGTTATGACGTTACGGTATCCGAACGAGCCAAATAAAATAATATGTTTTATGGTAAATAACAAATACAAACAATAGTTGAAAATTTCCCGCCGACCGGTACTTTATGATGGTTCCACAGTCATTCTCACGAGTCGGCGTTGCAAACATAAATTTGAAATTTTAATATGTATCGGTTTTGAATAGAATATTAATGGAAATTAAAATTTAACAGGGAATAACATATCACTGGCGAAACAGTGATATATGTTGGGATAAATTCCTAATCACGAACGTAATATTGACTAATTATTTAATATTGAATATCACGTGAATGTTATACATATAGAGATTAATTATGTTACCCTATACAGATAAATGTAAATAACACGCTGGAATTAGATTTACATATGAATATAAGTTACGGTTTATATAATAAGATTATTACAGAGTTATATTATAGAGTTTAGTGCAAACGACACTTAATATGGAGATAACTTTGTTCATATATACGATAAGATGTAAATTTTAGAGTATCGATTGCATGAAAATAGATGATAAAAAATGTATATTATAGACTTTTTATATCTACAAATATGATAAATAAATAGAAACGCGATAACCGAGCCAATAGAAATGAAATAAAGCTGCGCCGCCTAACGGTGACATCTCTGGCCCGGTTTTGCTTATAAGTACCATCGGCGCGGTACTGCATCGTAGTTCGATCGCACAAGGCATCAAGAGTAACATCGTAGTTCGATTGCACAAGGCATCAGAGTAACATCATAGTTCGACTGTACAAGGCATCAGAGTAACATCATAGTTCAATTGCACAAGGCATCAGAGTAACATCATAGTTCGTTTTCAAAAGGTATCAGAGTAACATCATAGTTTGATTGCACAAGGAATCAGAGTAACATCATAGTTCGATTGCACAAGGCATCAGAGTAACAACATAGTTCGATTGCACAAGGCATCAGAGTAACATCATACTTCAATTGCACAAGGTATCAGAGTAACATCATAGGTCAATTGCACAAGGCATCAGAGTAATATCGTAGTCTGCTCTTACATCTCATTGAGATAACATTGAATAGTAACATCGAGAAGTCTTCATCGTCAGTATTAGTACTCTATTGGCTCGGGGACGCGGTCATTATACGAGAACCACGGTGTTTTCTTGCGACCACCCGACCTCCGCTTCAAAATCCACCACCTTCATCGGCTGTCTCGTGCATCATTACACATCATCGGTGCACCTTCAGAACATCACCGGTATCCGACTATCGTCACCGAGGTGGGCTACCGGCGCTCTCACTACCACCTTCGAGAGTTCTACACCCACCCATCGCCGGGAAACGTCGCCTCGCCTCACGTCTCTCCTCATTTCCACCTCACCCCTCCTAACCGCGGGCCGGTGATGTACGAGGGCGAGAGGTGTCGCCATATTGACAGGCGGCGGCCCCAACAAATATTCTTATTAAAACTAACCCTCAATACTTTTTGCAGAGCATGACGTACTGCACATTTTTGGTATATAAAAAATTGTAAAATATAGAAAAAGCTATTTACTTTATTTGGTAAAAACCTTGACAAAGTTACTGGTATTTTAAAAATGCATTGCCGTCCACCTACAAACCGGCAATTAAACATCATATTAATTTATCTTTAGATAAGTTATTTGTACGCAGAGCTGAGAGGAGTTCAAACCAAGAAGAACACATTTTTGTATACTTACAAACGTAACGTAAGTGTACACCTTACCTAATATATTCATAACAACGAGCGAGGTTCATTAATCTACAAAACTGGCATAAAACCGATTAAAACAACAACAACAGAAACTAACGAACAGCCAAAAAGTGCACAGGAACCCACAAACACAGTGCAATCGTCGTCTTCTATACAAGCGTACTAAAAAGATCCTTATTTCGATGACATATGATTTAATTTGGTACTGAGGATTATGTTAAAATTATTTACGAACAAAAAGTAAAATGTATTACAGGGCTTCGTTAGACTGAAGTTTGGTACTATACCTTTTGCGCACTTGCCTAATTAATCTACAATTATGTAATGTCGCTTATCCCATCATACGTTTTATAAAGGGTAAGAAGATACATACTTTGTACCGTATATACAAGATAAATAAGTAAAATTTGGTTATTTGCTTTTTTTTATTATAGCACAGCAAAGTGACTGTGCCTGATGGTGAGCACAGTGCAATCCAAAACCAATGGCGACTACCGAGAGACACGCCATCCCTCGTCGGTCGCTGCTATCATGCCGGCCTGCGTAAATGTCTCTTTACGTTACGCTTGAAGGACTCCATGTTATAGGAAGGAGGGACACACACTGGTCAGAAGATGGTTAATAATATTAAAAATATATTTGTAGATAATTATTGCCGTTATCATGTCGGCCTGCGTAAATGTTTCTTTACGTTACGCTTGAAGGACTCCATGTTATAGGAAGGAGGGACACACACTGGTCAGAAGATTGTTAATAATATTAAAAATATATTTGTAGATAATTATAGTTACCAGCCTGGGGTGGGTAAGTATGGGAAACATTGAAAGCTCAATATGTTCACAGTTTCTAAATTTTATTGGAATTATCGTAGATGGCAGCGACCATGTCGGTGCGCGCGAGACTCATTATTGACGGAAACGGAACGCATTGGAGGTTGTGAAAGATATTAAAATGGTCGGCAATGTACGATCATCCAATTAAATTTGACCGTTTGTTAAACTCATGCGTTCGAGTTTATTTGGACGAATATTTTTTACTTAACATATATGCACTATGCAGTAACTATTTTCAAATTGCAATATTATTAATATGAAAACTTCTTTGGGTGAGTTGAATGGTTTTTTTTTGGCAGGAGATAGTAAATTCGCGTATTGCGCGAAGCTTACGTCAGACTAGCCAGACGCAGTATAGTGTGACCTGTGTACGTCTTATATTAATGTTTTGTAGTGAGATTGTGAAGATATGTTTGACTGACAGCTAATTTTAATAATTTCAATATACACATTATGAAATTTAAATAATTCATACTATAATTCATTATTTCACTGTTTAGAGTTTTCACTTTTGTTGGCAGTCCTTATGACTGCCTTAATATTTTTATTATAAAAATAAGGTTATATATTAAGATTGAAAAGTATTACTAAAAAATGTTATTGTTTATCAATTATATTTTCACGTGTAGCAAGTTTCGTGAGAATTGGTTGATAAAAAAGGATATTTTTTGATGACTCGTCAATTGTGTTACATACACTTTTTGCTTACAAAATTATTTTTTGACTATTTTGAAATGGATATTGCCAGTTTCACACTCGACCTATGTCGGAATATCCGTTCCGTGTACAAAATGTCCTGAACCCGATGTTCAAGACGCTAAGATTTTTGTTTACAAAGCGTAGTATGGATGTCTATTGATAATTTTTGTAACATATAACTTTTTAAACAATATATATTTTCCTTGTATAACATTTCATCAAAGTCAATTAGGAATAAACGATTTTTTTACTGTTTCTAAAATTACCTTTTTAAATTATTGTACCGTGTCAATTGAGGTATCAAATAAACTTCGCGCGTACAACATTTTATAAAAATCAGTTAAGTTATTTCTGAGTAAAATACGAAGATTTAAATACATTTAAATGATTAGGAGCTTTTTGAGCACTTTTTGGAGCTGGATATAACTATTATGAGGACGCTGTATATGTTCATATAATCGCCAATTTATGTATATTAAAAGAATAAGTATTCAACAATGTTCGAATGATTTGCAAATTCAATAGCGCTATAGACACAAGTAACAATTTCCTCTCAAAGCATGTTCTCATTGTGTTCTTGCTGGATTAATACGTGAACTTCACAAAGGGTTATCTAAGTTTTGGGGACCGCGTTTCTATTAATTACTAAAGTTTCTCTGCGATCGATGTGAATTAATTAGGGACTCTGATCTGGAGTATCGCGTCGTGACATCGCTCCCATATTTTTTGTATATGTTTGCTTTAAATTTATTCAATACATATTGAATCTTATTAATTATATTACTATTATACATAATATTTATATATTTACTGTAATATTATATATTGTTATCAACTAGATCAGTTTCTAATACTTTGTAATACTTCTAATTGACTGTAAAAGTCTAAATTTTACCTAGGTTCGTTCCCTCGGCGTGGAGCCCTTGAGTACGCTGCTCGCGCGATACAGTGACACAAAATCTTACATCACTGTGACAACATTACTCATATCACCTCCACACACGTGCACGCATACACGCTTACACATGCAAGTGGAAGGGTTTTATCTTTTTTCCCTTATCAAACTGAAATAGTTTAGAATATTATCCGATACGAAATATATATAAGAGTTGTTGAGTTATGTATGCTTGGTACACATATATGTTCCAACAACTCATATATGTATGAATAGTTAGCTTAACTTAGGTTAGCTTACATAGGTCGCGAATTGCATGTATCAGGCAACAGCCAAAGCCGAGGTGTGCCGCGGACCCTTGAGCTAGTTGTCAAAATAAAATCGGCTGAGTGCCTTAAGCGCTCGCCTTAGTAGTCCGGTGAAGCTGTTAAGACCTTGCTTGGAGAATAGCGTTCAACCGTTCAAAAAAAAAAAGAAAAAAAGGCTAAATTTTTTTTAGCGTTTTATTATTTAGATTTTATTATCGAGCCTTGTAAATTACACAATATATTTAGCTAGGTTTTACCTGCGGCTTTGCTCGCGAAAAGTCGATATCCCTTTACCTATTCCTTTTGGACAGTATATTTTCTAAATGAAAAGTACCCTAAGTGTACGGCCTGAGTTCACGCTTAAATAGAGCGCCAAGCGTGGCGGAGCGTGTGGCTTTCGTGTCAAACAGATGCATTGATACGTAGGTGTCCTGAGTGGCGGCGAGTTGCGCGGGTGTATCAGCGTTCTTATTTGCGTTGAGCGGGGCGTCGCGTGCGAGTTAGGTGAAACAATGTTGTAAGATCAACAATGTTGATCGAAGGTGTTAATGCATCTATTTGACAAGAACGCCGAACGCTCCGCTCCGCTAGACACTCGATTTAAGCGTGCACTCAGCCCGTACACTATATGCTATACTGTACCTCTGCCAACACATATACAAAGTTCATGAGTTTCACGTGAGTAGTTAAGAAGTGAAAGCGAAACAAACAAATAAATAAACTCACATTCAGATTTATAATATTAACTAGCTGTAAGCGCAACTTCATCTGCTTGGGACTTGGAATTTAATGCAAAAAAATACTGATTAATAAAACCATCTGAATATTTGTGTATTTGTAATCGGAGTCTTAAGATAAGGCGTGGTAGTGAAAAAAAACAATTAACTGTGCTGCAGACACCTGCTCATTTTTATATGATGGACAGACAGTTCTTAGAAACTATGAAATTAAACTCATAAATCAGACGTTTGCTATCGACTTTTTACTGCAAGTAATATGTTCTTCTTGTTGTTCTTGTTATTAGGGGATGTTTGATTTTCTTGCTGATATTCTGTCATATACATAGACAGACAAAGATTTCTAAAAATGATTGTAATGTATTTTGTTACGTACTCCTAAACACCAACAACGTTTTCTTAAACAAAAATCTAAAAAGTACAGACACGTTAGATTTACTTTCTTTTTATTTATTTACTAGCCCCCGCCCGCGACTTCGTTCGCATAGAATAGTTACTTTGGGTTAACGCTAACGCTAACAGCGGATGCTCTCAACAGGAAAAAATACCCCGATTTTGAAACATTCTTCAATGGTGCTCCACTCCTATTGGTCTTAGCGTGATGATATATAGCTTATAACCTTCCTCGATAAATGAGCTATCTAAAACCGAAAGATTTTCTCAAATCAGACGGGTAGTTCCTGAGAGCATAGCGTTCAACCAAACAAACAAACTCTCAGCTTTATATATTAGTATAGATATATCATGGCAGGCACACAAACAGATGGGTCACCTGATGTTTAGTCACTTAACTCCCTACCCCCTTCCCTCCAAACAGGCAATGCATTTGCGACTCCCCAATCGTTACTAGTCTCTATGGACGGTGGTGATCACTTAATATCAGGTGACCCACAGGTTCGCTTGCCAGTTATGACATAAAAAAAAAGATTAAGATTTTACACACCTTTATAAAAAGAAATCTTTACAATTTCTTG
>MU162077.1:0-11706 GCA_015888305.1 Antheraea pernyi
GACCGATTTTAATTAAACAAAAACTAAGTCACTCCCGATGATATGTTCTACTTTTCTTACTAAGGGTTTATTGTGAACCCAGTACTTTAGCAGTGATGCGTGTTCATACAAACAGACAGACATTTCTAAAAATGATTGAAATGTATTCTATTACTTATTCCTAGACACCTGCAACAATTATTTTTTTTTCGAAAAGGTACAGACACGTTAGAATTACATTCTTATTATATGTAATGTATAGAAGAAGATATAGATTGCTGTAATTTATAAGAGCTAGTTCTAACTTAAGCCCTTATTCTTCGAACGTCATAGTCGTTGACAGCATTTCTAATATCCATCTCGCTTCTATTTTGCTATAAGTTCGCTATAAAACTTTCAAGTTAAAAATCTATAACACTTTCATATACAAGTACAAGTATCAACAGCTGTATTTGAAAGCCATTCCGTTTTGTAGGTTTATTCCAACACTGGCAGGTATTATTACGGTCAAACGCAAGCTAACACGACGATAAAAAGGTTTGCATTAATTTCGCCTGTTTGTGGGCTCCACGTTCCATTAATATTTGTGTGTCGTTGCAATCATATAGCTATTTATTTTTGGAGAAAGTATTTGCTTATTAAAAACATTTTCTACCAGATGAATGTTCAAATTTTCAGAGGTTAAGTTTCTCGTTATGTTGTTATTTTATATGGTATTTATAGTTGCATTTAATACATTTTTATAAAATTACTAACTTTGTTCGCTGTTCTGCTCACGTTAATTTAAATTTAGATTTATCCGTCGTAAACAGTATTTTGTTTGGGATGAAAGATAGCCTATGTCTTATTTGTACCCTTTACAATATGTACGCAAAATTTCAAAATAAAATTTATAATTTTAGGAAGGATGTTATATCAATAGTACATAAAAACACTAAGAAGAGTTAGAATTATGAAAAGCCAATTGATCAAAGGTATTTAAAGAGAAAGAAAAATAAAACACAGGTAACAAGTTACACTCGCTACAAACAACATAAACGTTCACAGTGTCAACATACAGTATGTTTTAATATTATATACACAATATTATATATACACAATAAAACGGTTCACTAATTAACAGCTTTACGCTTCAATTAATAGAATAATCTCGTACATGCATGATCAAGCTGTATATGAATTTTCATTTTAGTAATAATTATAAAATTTAAAGCCAACGTAACGGCAACAATTCGTGTTAAGGCAATTGAAATATATTTACAATCGTGTAATTTTATAAAAGAAACTGCGCAGATGTATTAAATAAAAAATAATTGGTTCAAATTATGAGAAGATTATTTAAATGAAATGTTTAATATTCGACTTCTCAACTCAAAGACATAGCAAAAAGTCAAACTTGCAGAGCTTTCCCTTAGATTAAAAATATCCCGTCCGAAAAGTTTCGGCGGGGTTCGCTGCCGTGGCTTTCTCGACTCAATTATTGGAGTTCAGGGAAGTAAAACGACTTCGATATATATCATTAAACACATAATATTTCAGTGCCTTATATGCCTTATATATGTGTATTATATATATAATCCATACTAATAATATCAATGCATATGTGAGTTTTGTTTGTAACACTTTTACGCTTTAAGTACTCAATCATCATGAAATTTTGAATATACGTTATTAGGGATAGAGAAAAGAAAATTGGGCAACTTTTATGCACATAAAAATTCTGTCCCTTATCGATAGGTCAAATCTATGTTAAATTGGACGAAGCCGCGATAAAAAGCTGGTCTTTATATATATCTTTAAATTACAAGAACCTTGATATGTAATTGTTTTAAATCTTCTTCGTAGCTAAGTTTTTAACAGTTGACTATAATTTTTGATGCTAAATAACGACTAAAATTACTCTTTACGGACATTGTATTAATATACCATACTATCTATACGTACAAAAGAATTTCACCATTAATTATTTTCACACATTACCCAATGTACAGTTAAGGATAATATTAATCTCAGCCTGTATATACTATCAAGATTTTAAACTAACGCATGTTTCAATAGCGTTACCGACGATAAAGGAAAACGAAATGAGAAATTTACGTATATGATATGGATGGATAATTTAATATGAAACACAACTAAAATTAGTGTACTTTTATTTTTAGCAGTCGATCATAGAACAAAAACTTGTAGAGATACGTGTATATTCATACTCTTCGTCCTCCTATAATCCTTTTCCTTACCTTTGTTGCTAATAGTATAACTGCGAATAATGTGAGTTTATTTATTTCGTTGTCCGTTACGCTTGTACTCATTATTCTACTAATCCGATCATCACAAAACTATGCACACGGCGACGAGGTAATATCCGAACTGCTCATTGGTAATGCGTCGGGACATCGCATCTCTTTGCGTCCTTTATCGTATCCACCACGTTGAGTGTTCAGAGGAGTTATTTTGACAGATACCTGCCGCTGCATACTACTATCGTACAAGCCGCCTGAAACATAAATTTTATCCACACCACCACGATTAGTGGAGCTGAGCTTCTCAAGGACATTTCTACCTTGTACTTCGACCTTGTGGAATCGACTTCCAGCGGCGGTGTTTCCAAACCGCTACAAGTTGCAAACCTTCAAATAACGAGCTCTTTAAAAGGCCGGCAATGCACTTGCGACTCCCCTGGTGTTGCTAGTATCTATGGATGGCGGTGATCACTTAACATTATGTGACCCACCTGGTCGTTTGCCTCCTATGATATAAAAAACATACTTCGCCAGGAATATAGAAAAGTACATAGGATTTTTTTTATCTATAAGGAAGCATTGTTTCCAATGGATGGAACAAATCTACACTAAAGCAAGTGAAGCTGGGAGCAAAAACTAGTTATAAGTTCACTATATTTCGAATTTCGTAAAATCAACTTATGTAACCAGAATATCATGCTCATTTCTACATATTCACAATATCTCCATTTGCATAGGTTCAGTTTCAGTTATATAAGATTTTTAACCATGTATAGATATTTAAACATGTAACTACTGTTTGAACTTTGAACAATGGTTTATTTAAATAATTAATACTTCCTTTATTATCACAAATCCTCATGTAGAATAATAGAATGTTATATTTTTCCTAGTTATCCAGTTTTATGTTCTCCGTGAGACAATTAAACGAAACCTCTATATTTGTGTAAAAGTATAAAATATTTCTTTTATAATAGGTCAAATTAGGTATGAACCAAGTAAAAGTATTGTATATATAGAGTGTCCCAAAATTAACGCAAGGTTTGAGTTAAATAGAAAACACAGTTGTTAGTCTATAGATTGTTAAATTTTTCATTGAATTATAACGTATAGGATAGGGTTTTTATGGAATAACACATCGGGCAAATGACCTCCACGGCTTTCCTGACACGTAAAGACTATTTTGTTGAAATTTTTCATGACCTTTCTTTCATAATTGTGGCTGAATTTCGTTGATGCAGAGTTTAATTTTCTCGTGTAATGCACGAGTGGTCGTGGGCTTGTTAACATGACCTTTGACTGCAAATAACCCATAAGAAGAGATCTAATGGTGTTGACGAGGTTAAAACTCTATATTGACCATATTTTGTATATAGAATTTTCGAACTATGGCCGCCAGTTTTTTATTATTTATAAAATATTTATTATTAATTTTTCCTTCACCAAAGAGCAGGAAAAATAAAAATATATACTAAACTATAATTAAGAGAGATAAACAAGCGCAATAATACAAGACTAGTATAAACACTTGGGATATCAAATAACAAAAACTAGTAAAATACATATTAGAAAACCAGTTGTTTGTAAAAACATACTAGCTTCGTTATATGTGACGGTAATAAAATGGATATAAAAAATAAAACGGTGTATATATAAGCATGGTTCATTAATATTTTATGTGCTAAACCTTGAAAGAACGTAAATTACACGGTAATAGAATCATAAAAATCTGTCTTGTGCTACGGGGAATTGCACACACGGAAGCATACCAGGAAAAATTAGAACCTATTAAAAAACAAAAAAGGCATAGGTTTTATACAACAGCAATTAAGTTTAATTTCTGTCAGTTGCAGTCAGTTTTTTTTTCGAACTGACTACGCTATTGACCAAGCAAGCTTCACTGGACTACTTCTAAATAATTTTTAATTTAAATACATGTAGTGCCAATTACAAAGTAATAATTATTACATTTTATGTAGTAACTATATTAAATCAATAGTATTGTATATTTGAGTTAATGCGTTCTAGGTGTGACTGTGACTGGGATGTTAAGTGTTCTTGTGTATTGTGAATTTATGTGTATGTGTGTGTGCTTACTTAGTTATATATCAGTCTGATTAGGAAACGGTTGGTTATAAAAATAATATTTTATAACTAGATATGCCCGTAGGTGCATACGCGTTTTTATACAGTAATTATATTCAACACGTGTTATTCTATATTTACTCATATTTTATTATGTCTAAAAGTATTAATAATAATATGATTATATAATTTATAAATTTCCGAAAAACATATTTCCCCTATAGAAATTGTTATGGAAATCAGAAATCTTTCTATATCCAGACATAAACAGAGCGACAAAATTGTTTTTAACGATGCATTCGTGATCAGTGCCCTTAATAGATCCATATCAAAAATAACCAAATATACAGACAGAAATACACATTTATCAATATAGATAATAATACAATATGCCTTATTAAAACTTGACCACCCATCCTTCAATATGAAGTCGTTTATGGGAATACATACAACCGTAAATTTAAAAAACATAACATTTAAATATAAAACGAAACGGAACACATTTTTCATAGAAGTCAAGTTTAAGATACATTTGTATATGATGAAAAGACCAAAAAACATTGGTGAATTAAAACCCTTTATTATTACATTACCATGGCCAAAACGATTTTAATTTTCTTAATGTACTGTAATATTAGAGGTAATAATGTAATATATGAAGGTAAAGTGGTGTAGGTAATAAAAATAATGATGGACGGAACGGACGCCTCGCCGGAAACGGAAGCGACGCGTTGACGCGTTCACTGCCAATAGTTAAAAGCACGCGCCCGGACGCAACATAGCAGTGCTGTTACAATAAACTTTATAATATTATATTGCTGGCTTTGGGTTACGGGTTCCACTGACTGCAATATACTAATGTGACGTCATTGTGTATTAAACTCTACAATTTTATTAGGTAGTTTTTGTAGGTGGTAGAGCCACGCTGAAACGATTACTGGTTTCAGCATGAATGGGTCGGCTCATCCGGGGTACTACCACCCGACCCACAGACACACCGACGTCAAGTAACAGTGGTTGCATTGTTGTGTTTCGTTCGGCCAGTTAGAGCGCCAGAGGCCCACCTCGCCTTCCCCTCCCTCCTGAGGCTTCCCTCCTCCCTCCCACATACACAGGCTGACAACGCACTTGCGACTCCCCTGGTGTTGCTTGTGTCTATGGACGGTGGTGATCCCTTAACATCAGGTGACTCCTATGAAATAAAAAAAATAGACCGAAACTATAAACTATGTGTAATTTTATAGTACTTGTCACGGGCTTGTCAGTAACTACTAAATAAAAAACGTTGCAATGTACTAATATAATATCGATCGACATTGAAAATTCATCATAGTATAAAAACAAGCCTCATCGTAAAAACAACTATTTTTGTTAAGCGTAGTTTTAGACCTGTGTTGATGCTTCGATAGCTTTAACACCTTGCGGACACTTTACTTGGTTACTATGTTTTCGGTGCGAATGGCCGGCCTTAGTCGACGAGTCCGGGGTTCACGAGCTGTACTCACGTGTTGACGCTCCTTTTTTCATGCGGGGTGAGGGATTTTTGCAGTCCGCATTCCGACATAGGCCTTAACAATCAGAAATACCTTTTAAGATAATTATTTAAATGATATCATCATTACATAGTATAAAACAAAGTCCCCTGCCGCTCCTACATTGGATACCCTCACGCCGTCGGGGACAGCGTGAGGGTTATGTCAGACTTCTACTGACTAAAAACCCCCCGGTGACTTTAAAAACCCCCTGGTACGTGTCGACGCGCCTGCAATCATGTAGGGTGAGGGCTGGTTGCAGTCCGCATTCCGACATAGACCTTAACAATCAGAAATACCTTTTAAGATAATTATTTAAATGACATACTATAATATAGAGTAATTTCGATCGACATTGCATACCAAAAATAATTATGTTTAGTCGACGCATCCGGGGTTCGCGAGCTGTACTCACGTGTCGACGCGTCTGCAATCGTGCGAGGTGATGGCTGGGTTGCAGTTCGCTTTCCGACATAGGCCTTAACAATCAGAAATACCTTTTAAGATAATTATTTAAATGATATACTATAATATAGAGTCATTTCGATCGACATTACATACCAAAAATAATTACGTTTAGTCGACGCGTCCGGGGTTCGCGAGCTGTACTCACGTGTCGACGCGTCTGCAATCGTGCGAGGTGATGGCTGGGTTGCAGTTCGCTTTCCGACATAGGCCTTAACAATCAGAAATACCTTTTAAGACAATTATTTAAATGTTATACTACAATACAGAGTCATTTCGATCGACGTTACATACCAAAAATAATTACAATATTGTTTTAACAAAAATCATTTATAAATAGCAAAGACATATATTGGCTTGAATTTTTCTGCCAGCCATTTTCAAATAGCATTGTACATTGCACTGCATAGTACATTATTTTGATTTATCTCATTAGGTTTAGCCAGCGGTAACAAAGTAAATATCTGAAAGTCTCTGTAAGTATCTGTATCTGTAAGTGATTTTTCCTAAGTCCACCTGGCTAACTACCGCCGTCAAGTTGAAAATCTGTTGCCAAACACCTGTTGGTGTATTCTGGCCGTTGTAGTTAAGAGCCAGCCCTATCTAGACTTGGCGTGTTTACCTCCTTAGACCACGTAGTCCGGTGAAGCTGTTAAGACCTTACCAGGTCAATAGCGTAATCAGTTCGAGAAAAAAAAAACAGACCACGTCGTCATTTACCATGGGGTTCGCGAGCTGTACTCACGTGTCGACGCGTCTGCAATCGTGCGAGGTGATGGCTGGGTTGCAGTTCGCTTTCCGACATAGGCCTTAACAATCAGAAATACCTTTTAAGATAATTATTTAAATGATATACTATAATATAGAGTCATTTCGATCGACATTACATACCAAAAATAATTACGTTTAGTCGACGCGTCCGGGGTTCGCGAGCTGTACTCACGTGTCGACGCGTCTGCAATCGTGCGAGGTGATGGCTGGGTTGCAGTTCGCTTTCCGACATAGGCCTTAACAATCAGAAATACCTTTTAAGATAATTATTTAAATGATATACTATAATATAGAGTCATTTCGATCGACATTACATACCAAAAATAATTACGTTTAGTCGACGCGTCCGGGGTTCGCGAGCTGTACTCACGTGTCGACGCGTCTGCAATCGTGCGAGGTGATGGCTGGGTTGCAGTTCGCTTTCCGACATAGGCCTTAACAATCAGAAATACCTTTTAAGATAATTATTTAAATGATATACTATAATATAGAGTCATTTCGATCGACATTACATACCAAAAATAATTACGTTTAGTCGACGCGTCCGGGGTTCGCGAGCTGTACTCACGTGTCGACGCGTCTGCAATCGTGCGAGGTGATGGCTGGGTTGCAGTTCGCTTTCCGACATAGGCCTTAACAATCAGAAATACCTTTTAAGATAATTATTTAAATGATATACTATAATATAGAGTCATTTCGATCGACATTACATACCAAAAATAATTACGTTTAGTCGACGCGTCCGGGGTTCGCGAGCTGTACTCACGTGTCGACGCGTCTGCAATCGTGCGAGGTGATGGCTGGGTTGCAGTTCGCTTTCCGACATAGGCCTTAACAATCAGAAATACCTTTTAAGATAATTATTTAAATGATATACTATAATATAGAGTCATTTCGATCGACATTACATACCAAAAATAATTACGTTTAGTCGACGCGTCCGGGGTTCGCGAGCTGTACTCACGTGTCGACGCGTCTGCAATCGTGCGAGGTGATGGCTGGGTTGCAGTTCGCTTTCCGACATAGGCCTTAACAATCAGAAATACCTTTTAAGATAATTATTTAAATGATATACTATAATATAGAGTCATTTCGATCGACATTACATACCAAAAATAATTACGTTTAGTCGACGCGTCCGGGGTTCGCGAGCTGTACTCACGTGTCGACGCGTCTGCAATCGTGCGAGGTGATGGCTGGGTTGCAGTTCGCTTTCCGACATAGGCCTTAACAATCAGAAATACCTTTTAAGATAATTATTTAAATGATATACTATAATATAGAGTCATTTCGATCGACATTACATACCAAAAATAATTACGTTTAGTCGACGCGTCCGGGGTTCGCGAGCTGTACTCACGTGTCGACGCGTCTGCAATCGTGCGAGGTGATGGCTGGGTTGCAGTTCGCTTTCCGACATAGGCCTTAACAATCAGAAATACCTTTTAAGATAATTATTTAAATGATATACTATAATATAGAGTCATTTCGATCGACATTACATACCAAAAATAATTACGTTTAGTCGACGCGTCCGGGGTTCGCGAGCTGTACTCACGTGTCGACGCGTCTGCAATCGTGCGAGGTGATGGCTGGGTTGCAGTTCGCTTTCCGACATAGGCCTTAACAATCAGAAATACCTTTTAAGATAATTATTTAAATGATATACTATAATATAGAGTCATTTCGATCGACATTACATACCAAAAATAATTACGTTTAGTCGACGCGTCCGGGGTTCGCGAGCTGTACTCACGTGTCGACGCGTCTGCAATCGTGCGAGGTGATGGCTGGGTTGCAGTTCGCTTTCCGACATAGGCCTTAACAATCAGAAATACCTTTTAAGATAATTATTTAAATGATATACTATAATATAGAGTCATTTCGATCGACATTACATACCAAAAATAATTACGTTTAGTCGACGCGTCCGGGGTTCGCGAGCTGTACTCACGTGTCGACGCGTTTGCAATCGTGCGAGGTGATGGCTGGGTTGCAGTTCGCTTTCCGACATAGGCCTTAACAATCAGAAATACCTTTTAAGATAATTATTTAAATGATATACTATAATATAGAGTCATTTCGATCGACATTACATACCAAAAATAATTACGTTTAGTCGACGCGTCCGGGGTTCGCGAGCTGTACTCACGTGTCGACGCGTTTGCAATCGTGCGAGGTGATGGCTGGGTTGCAGTTCGCTTTCCGACATAGGCCTTAACAATCAGAAATACCTTTTAAGATAATTATTTAAATGATATACTATAATATAGAGTCATTTCGATCGACATTACATACCAAAAATAATTACGTTTAGTCGACGCGTCCGGGGTTCGCGAGCTGTACTCACGTGTCGACGCGTTTGCAATCGTGCGAGGTGATGGCTGGGTTGCAGTTCGCTTTCCGACATAGGCCTTAACAATCAGAAATACCTTTTAAGATAATTATTTAAATGATATACTATAATATAGAGTCATTTCGATCGACATTACATACCAAAAATAATTACGTTTAGTCGACGCGTCCGGGGTTCGCGAGCTGTACTCACGTGTCGACGCGTTTGCAATCGTGCGAGGTGATGGCTGGGTTGCAGTTCGCTTTCCGACATAGGCCTTAACAATCAGAAATACCTTTTAAGACAATTATTTAAATGATATACTACAATACAGAGTCATTTCGATCGACGTTACATGCCAAAAATAATTACAATATTGTTTTAACAAAAATCATTTATAAATAGCAAAGACATATATTGGCTTGAATTTTTCTGCCAGCCGTTTTCAAATAGCATTGTACATTGCACTGCATAGTACATTATTTTGATTTATCTCATTAGGTTTAGCCAGCGATAACAAAGTAAATATCTGAAAATACGCATTTTTTATTTATTCATCATAAGCGGATAACGAACTGGCGCGTCACCTAATGGTAAGTGATTTTTCCTAAGTCCACCTGGCTAACTACCGCCGTCAAGTTGAAAATCTCTTGCCAAACACCTGTTGGTGTATTCTGGCCGTTGTAGTTAAGAGCCAGCCCTATCTAGACTTGGCGTGTTTACCACCTTAGACCACGTAGTCCGGTGAAGCTGTTAAGACCTTACCAGGTCAATAGCGTAGTCAGTTCGAGAAAAAAAAACAGACCACGTCGTCATTTACCATCAAATTAGATTGTGTTCAAACGCTAAAATCTAAATTATATAGAAAAAAGTCATACAACAATTAATGCGTAGTTCTATCTGCATTAAAGTAACAGCAAGGTTATATTTAAAATAATTTTAAACTAATACGTCATTATTACCAAAAATTTAAATACGTATTGCACCCTGACTTTGAAAAGGTCTCTTATTAAATGCGCCGCGGTCGCTGAATGTTCGCCACCTTGCTCTTTTGTTTCGCTTTGCTTACGTTAGGTTAGACTTGTGAAAAAGGATAAGAACTTGCCTCGGGCGAGTGCGGTGCATTTATTAGGAAACATTTTTAAACGAAGTATTTAATACGTATTTAACTTTTTTCTAATAATACAGAAAAAGTTTACTTTTACCGTATACCTACTCTATATACTTCCGTTCGCTATTAATAATCAATGTATTTATATATTTACACACCAAAATATACCCAATTAAATATTGTTTACTCGTAAATAACATTACTAAATAAAGTAAAATACATTTGTTTGTGGTCCGACGGTGTTATCGTTCCTTGACAAATGTTTATGTTGCTTTCAAACCGAACAGTATTCCCAAAAAGCTTTATAATCTCTGATTTACGCACTCGCACAGCCGCCTGTGACCGGACAATAAAAAGCAATTTATTTTTCTGCGCGCACTTTTTTCATTAGCAAAACAGGAATGACGTGTAAAACAAGCGCTCAAAGTGACGAGGGTACGCGTAAATAACCGAAGGGAAGTAATTATACAGTTGCGTGCATGTAAATATGATTACAAAAACAAATCCTTCGTTGTCCTCAGCCACGTTTATATATTTTAGCATCTATGATTCCATAAACAAAGTGTGGGCACTATACGTCGCATTAATAGACATCAATAACTATAAGTTACTTGTTTTATCGTCTTTAAAGACGTTCCAATAACTTTTGACGCTTACTACCTGCGACGAACAGTTATCGGGTATCAGACCTCCTTGACGCTAAATACGTTTTGTTGTTACACATAATATTGTTCTTCTTCTTCTTTAATTACAATAGTAATACACAATTCTGCCAACACCATGTAGATACAGAGTGTGCCCTGTCTATGGCAGGAGTTTTTGGCGGGATTTTAGTCGGTCATGTAGTGGATTTTATATTTTATTCATAATCTTGTGTTACTTGACTCTATCTTGTGTAAAGTTGGTGGTGTTTTATGTAATATAGTTTGTTTATTATGCATAAGTGAAGTGAATGGAAAAATATACCACGGACCATGAATTCTGGGATGCCGTAAAAACTCAATGGAAAGTTGTAACAAGAGCGCCACCATCTTGTAGGAACATTGAATTAACTACTCGACAATGGAAATTAACAAACACTTTGGGTGAGAGAAACGAAATAATTCAGACAAAGAAGATGACTCACTACTATTAACAAGAAGATTAAGATAAAAAAGATGGATAAAAGAATATGTACGAAATATT
>MU162077.1:12012-25726 GCA_015888305.1 Antheraea pernyi
ATAAACGAAGGAGACCGATTAAAAAATGTAATTCGAAAATGAAGATTAATTTAATTTATGTTCAGACCGAGTTATGGTATGTTTCCCATATATACATATAGGCAAACTAAGATACATATCGATTAAGAAATAGACAATCTGATTAAACTTTGATATTATTTTTAATAAATACAAGACATGTAAAATTAAAGGGTTATTATTCACTAAAGCTAATACACACGTAAGTTTATTAGGACGGAAAATATAAGGAGGAAGGACATCATAAACGGAGAATCTGTTTCTCGAACAATTAAAGAATATATGATCTGGAGAAACGTCGTCTAGGCCACATTCGCAGAGAGAATGGTCCCTAATCCTTAATTTAGCTAAATGCAGTGGTGTACACGTATGATCCAAAAGAAAACGACAGATGATGGAAGTAACGGCCTTACTGTGATATGAAAATTTAAAAAAAAACATGGTTTCTGGGTGTTTATTAATTGAAATATAAACTAGAATAAATTTGTATATTAATAGAAAAATGGATAATTTTATGTGACATGTTTACTATGATCATACATACATAGTGTAATAATGTTAAATTATATAGGTTTTCATTTATCACTATGAATTAGCAGCCATGAAAAGACTATTTCACCGCTATATTCCTCTAGTGTTGTTAGTGTCCATGGACGGTGGTGATCACTTAACAGCAGGTGACACACCTGTTCGTTTGCCACTTATGACATAAAAAAAAAACTAATATTATAAAGAGGTAAAGTTTGTAAATTTGTGAGTTTATGGCGTTGTAGGGGTAATCTCGGGAACTACTGGTCCGATTTGAAAAAACATTTTAGTGTTATTTAGTTCATTTATAGAGGAAGGTTATAGGCTATGTATCATCACGCTATATATCACCACGCCAATAGGAGCGGAGCAACAATGAAGAATGTTTCAAAATCGGTTTTTTTCCTCTTGAAAGCTGCCGCTGCGCCTTAGCATTAGCCCAAAGTAACTTTTCCACGCGGACGAAGTCGCGGGCAGAGACTAGTATTCTATATTTAAATACCTGTAATTTCCATGCATAGGTACATTTTAATTTTACATCTGCACCTTTGACCTTAGAAGAGACCTATGGCCCTGCAGTGGGTTTATTACTGTAGGAGTACTATGTAAGTGTACTGACATAACTTCCTGTTTAGAAAAAAATATTCAATTCCTTTGATAAGAAATAAAAACGTAATTACGTGAATTTAATCTTTTATATGATTTCTTTAAAATAATTATTAATATTCTTTGTTGCTTCAAAGCGGTGGAGTTATTTTTGAGCTAATATAGACAGACAGATACACAAGTATCAGATTTACAACCAGAGTAGCTCATAAAATATCTATATAGTTAAGATTTAGAAAAGGAAAAACTGGTACATTCATCATTACAGATTTATTGATATAAATGATCCCTCCCACGAGTGCATGAATACAAATTATGACGTCAGTACGGCCTGAAATATCACTGGATATCATTTTAATTTTAATATGAAATTTGATAGCTATTGTTCCCTCCACAGAATCATTTATCACGTGGGCTTATCAGACTGTTGAATGAGCCGCGTGAATGTGACAACAATGCTCGTCTGTCTGTGGCCTGTGTCAAACACCTCTTTATAGCAAAGTATTATTAGATGTTGAGCATTATAATTGTATTATATCTACTTAAAATGAACTAAAAACACTGTAAATTAGACCAAAGTTTGTTTGAGCTTGTTAAACCTGAGAGAAGAAAAATCAACAACAACATCGTACTGCACTAACGAGACGATCTCTAGAGTATTGCACCAATCCAAATACACGAAATCCTTCGGAATTTCTGATTCCTGATAGTTTTGATACGATATTTGAATGTTGTTCTATATTCATATAGAAAAGTATATATATAAAATAGTATCTGTAGAGACGGACGTACAATTTTTATAAATTCGGCCGCACTCATTAAATACACACGTGTGTGCATAACACGTATTTAAATACACGAGCAGCACGGCGAGCACAATGTGCACTTTTGTACATATTTACAATTATAGAAAAGAGGTTGTATAAAAACAACAACAGTGTTCCAAGGTAGCGACGAGCGAACTTGTCAATATGTAGTACCAACATAATACTAACGAAAATAAACCCCGCAAAGCGATCTGTTAAAGGAACGATCTCTCGGCCAGTGTGTTCCCTCCTTCTTATAACATGGGGACCTTCAAGCGTAACGTGAATAGGCATTTACGCAGGCCTGCATGACAGCAACGACCGACGGAGGTCTCTCGGTGGTCACCTGTTTTTTTTTTTTTTTGAACTGACTACGCTATGACCAAGCAAGGTCTTAACAGCTTAACAGCTCGGTCAATAGCGTAGTCAGTTCTTGATAAAAAAAAATCGCAATTACTAAACGTGTCTTTGGATATCTCATATTTTACATAATATTATTCGACTTTTGAGAGCACGGTATATTTTTTCCAGATTGTACACTCATCAGATAACAACAATGCGCGATCAGGGATTCGATAATGGATAATCTACCTCAGAGCATCCCTGAACAACAACTATTAACATAAATTAAACACATTAAAAAAAGATCAAATGTTATCATCTTTCTCGGATAGTATTTTACCCATTATTTATAACTAGCTTCTACTGGCGACTTCGTCCGCGTGGAATAGTTACTTTGTTGTAACGCTAACAGGCAGCGGAAGTTCTCAAAAGGAAAAAACCCTGATTTTGAAACATTCTTCATTGACGCTCCGCTCCTATTGGTTTTAGCGTGATGATGATGATAATCTAACCTATAGGCGCTCTCGATAAATAAGGTTTTTAACACTGAAAGAATTTTTCAAATCGGGCCAGTAATTCCTATTGAAAACTACCATAGACACATCTCCCCACATATATGGCAATAACTACTAGATTCGAAATTTAAATTTATTAATTTTATTTTGGCGTTTGTTTTTATATTATCCAATTTTATAACCCAATGCGCATCAAGATGTACGTTCCTCCTTTTTCTTATAATATAATATATAAATTAATAATTATAGACTATAAAGCATTGAAACCAATTTATATTCATAAGTATTTCCAATATGATTGCGGGATTCAAAGTAAATGGAGTCCTGAAAACGTTTATTGCTTATTGAAATTCGTTATCGGTACACAATTGTGAATGATTTCACAAAAAGGTTGTTATAATAAAAAGTTTTTAGAACTAATTAATATACATAATATTTTATACACTTATACATGTCTAAATTTATATTATTGTTACTTAATTAAATATTGTCAGTATTACATATGTCATAAAAATATCAAAGGTGCTTTTTTGATACTCACAGTTATATATACATAGAATTTCAGGTCAAAATGAATCGAGATGAAAAGCATCTTGCCTTCCTCTATTCTTTTTAAAAGCTTTTGCTCGCGGCTTTACTCGTATATCCAGTTTATACCTCGGAAACAGTAAATTCTGCATACAATATATATGCAACATTTTATAGTAGTCAGTTCAATAGTTACGACGTGAACCCTACAAATAAACTCGTTTTCGCATTTATAATATTAGGATGTCACACGTTTTCGATAATTTAATAGAAAAACGCAAGAAATATATTATGATGGCTTTAGTGTTGGCAGTAATATACGTAATTTATGTTACTTCTAATATAGAATTGTCATATTTAACAATTATCTGTAGCCTCAAACTCCGTTCCAGTGAAAATTATTATTTATAGATTGTCTTTTATTCTTGATTTATTTTTGTCTTTACTATTTAAACCCCTATGAAAAAAATTAGTGTTAGAAAGCCAGCTTCTCTAAAAAATCATCTATCTACAATTAAAGTCTCGTCCAAATCAATTCAAGCAATTCAAAAATTTGTGTAGGTGGTAAAGCCACACTGAATTATTGGTTTCAATATGAATGGGTCGGCTCGCCCGGGGTGGTATCACCCTCTCACAGAAAACCAGCGTGAAGTAACAGTGCTTACATTGTTGCGTTTCGTTCGGTCAGTGAGAGCACCAGAGACCCACCAGTCCTTCCAGACACCCTCCTTCCCTTCCTTCTCCTCCCCGCCCCTTTTCCCCAAACATAGGCTGGCAATGCATTTGTGACTCTTCTTCTGATGCTAGTGTCTATGGACGGCGGTGATCACATACCATCAGATAACCCGCAAGTTCGGCTTCCACCTATAATATATAAAAAAAGATTAGCTCGAAAAGACAACAGACATTAAAATTGTATACGTATAGATTTAAAAGAACCTTCGAATTCTTCCTCAAATTTAACTAAAAGCCATCAGAAACATTAAACTGGTGAACCATCAACCATTAAGGAAATAAGACAAGTGTCCAGTCGGGTAAAGCAAGACTAATTGAATTAAAAATAAAAACAAAAACACCCGACTCTCGTTCATTTTACGATTCGAATTGAAACCGGTTGTAAATAGAAGCACACAAAACGGTTCGACAACAAAAACAGGGCAACAAGAGCTTTGCTTAATGTTAATCATATTTCATTCGGGGACAGCGGGATTTCCGAGACGTCCTAACACCGAAACATAATATTTAACATTATGTGCTTACCTATTTACAGTGCATTAAAATGAATTATGCGCTGTCATGAAGGATTTCCTTTAAATTCGTAAAATTCCTATTTAGGAAAAAATACACATTAGACTTAACATTATAAATTCGAAATTCTGTTCGTCTGTTTGTTACCTTAACACGATTAAAATTGTCGTCAGAGGTCATCTATATATTAAAATTGATAGAGGTTTGCCGTTGTGCGCGCATTACGCAAAAACTACCGTATAGATTCCAATTAATCTTATTTAATTTTAATTATTTGACACTTGGTAAGGACCAAAAAATATGCCGATTTTTTTTTTGCAACCAATCTTCTAGAAGATTATTACTGCCATTGTCGAATAAACTATGATGTCACAAGTTCCTTGCTATCATTTCAATGAACTAACAAGATGGTGGCCATTTTGTTAGAAATTTCCATGGAGTTTTTGTGGTCAAATCAGAATTTATGCTCCGTTAAAATAGATATACTTTTAATATTGTTTTCATTTTAAATAGAAATAATTGTATAAAAGTATAATATTTTTGTGAGAAAAGTTTGTTTTAAACGCCAACACCGTCAAAGTTGGCATAACTAAGCTTTTCTTAATGGAGTACCTGAGCTACGACAGTTGTTTAACATTACAATTGCATTATACTATTTGATTTACGTTAAATCAATGTATTCGTATTTGAATAATGACATATAGCACCATCTTACAACATATTTAGGTACAGATAGTTTGCTTAGTACAGGTAGTTTGTTCGCTCCCTTTGTTCGATCATGCGGCGTTCCCACGATAAGCAGTTACGTAATGATTAACCTTGAACAGCGTCCCTTTAATATTATCGTTAAACCTAGATGTGATTTAAGTATCGTTCCCATACTTCTGAAAGTTTTAGAACAAACTTTAACTAAGTTTCTCTTTGTTGTTTATTAATATTTGTTTTGATATTATTATTTTATATGTTAAATGTGGCCATGAACTACCAAAGGATTAAACGATTTTAAACTTTAAACAGTCACCTGGTATATTGTCAGAGGTACTAAATAGGATATAGGATACCTTTCATCAAGAAAAAAATTACTATGCCCGAGGGATAGATTAAATCTACATTAATGCGGTGGAGCCGCGAGCATAAGTTAGTTTTTTTTAAAACCCGATATAATTTACAGATCTACTCGTATTATCAGAAGCATAGTAAGATTTAATGATGTATACGTGTCTCATTTACAGCAGTCTATACATATATTGTTAAATAGCTAGAATGTCTTTTTTTATATTTTATAATGTATACTTACTAATAATAATTAAGTATAGTATAGTATACTTAGTAATATCTTTATTTTTATAAAACAACATTGTGTGTTCATTGTAGTCAGATAAATGTATAATTTGTATTAATATATAGCATAATGCTTCAATGGAAAACTATTGTACTCTTTAAAATAAAATAATAATATATGCTATTCATGTAGTAAAGGCGTCTACAAAAAATAAATAAAAGTCTAAGATCGGGGATTTCGTGCGAAAACATCTGTACAAGATTTAAATTACACCAATTTTACCAATTGAAACATTTGTTGGAGCAAGCGGTAACAACAGAAACATCTGCTTAATAGGCGCTCTCGGTTAGAAAAGTAACGTGAAAAAGCAATTTGCACCTGCTCACAGTTAAATAGATTAGTGTTATATAAGGAAGAGAGAGCTCTAATCACAATAAATGTATGTGTGTTCGCAGTATTACGTAGTTGGTAACATATTTATTGAAAATACATAAGATTATAGATGTTTGTTTAATATTTGAGTTTAACTGTTTTTGTTGAAGCGGACGCGAAATTTTAGTTATTTCGGCCGCTATAACGCTAACACGGCTTAGCGAGGTAGGCAGCAAACTACATACAAGGTTTACATTACTGGATGGCTCTCTCACCAACAACGAGCAAAGAACAATCTCATTCAGCTTATGGTGGTCCAAGAAGTTCGAGCATTAATCCGTCGCAGCGCCATCCACGCGACACATATAAACGTGTCAGCCGTTTCAAATAATATTGTTCGGCATATGACTATACACGTAATATATAGCTCATACACAAACATTAAAACAGCGAGTAGAATATACAGTTTTCTATATATTTCAAGTTTTAGAAAGCGTATTGTAAAAAACAACAGTCTTCATACGTAGCGGCTAGCGAACTTACGCGTAGTACAAACGTAACGTAAAAGGTACGTACGTACGACGATTTTTTGAAGTATAGTTTTATGTGTTAGCTGGAGCGTAATGTATATAATTTACGCGCTCCAACTGGTGGTGAGACTATTCATGCTGGTGGTGATTGTCGATCAAAGATCTATTACGAGCCTGCCCAGATGAGGCGTTTTACAGTTATATTATTTTTATTCATATAAATAAATACCAATTGCTTAATGTATGCACGCACATCATTTCAAAACGATACGATTCGGCGAATTCGGCTAATTAGTTTAATTGTGTTTGGAATTATCAAGACAAGTTTTGTAAGAAATAAAATGTTGGCAAAATCGTACGAAAAAGTGGAAATTTAAGTCTAAACTCTGCATATAAGAAATTAAGTGAGTGAGACAGAAGACAGTACGGAGATCTTCAAAAATATTGACAGAATTGGCAAATTCCAGTACAGTCCAGTACATGGTCGTAGTGTAAAAGGATGATTGGTTCTCATTTTCTTGATTAACACACTCGTACGAAGATGAGGCTGGCAGCTAATTATTTACATTTTTACATTTCTATATTATCTTTTACATATACTAAACAATAAGATAATTGAAGCACTCTAATTAATTTGATATTATATTGATGTTAACAATTTAAAATAAGCCGTTCCATATATAAAAACAAAAACCAGTTTAAGAGAGTAAGATTTCTTTAAAACTTACCTACATGTTCAAATTTAATCAAGTAAAAAGCACCACATGGCGTACATGAACAAGCTAGTCTCCCAACGGACGGTGATATAGTTATAGCCGACGTACAAACGGAATAATGGAACTTTTTACATTGTTATACTTGAATGTAGGTCCCCTAGTGCGACTCAATGATTTCCAGTTTTTTTTTCTCATATAAATGGAACGTTATTTCGAAACTTCAAGTTCACAATATGAACACACAAATCACTGCCACTACAAATCGTGCTCGGCAGAGGCAAAATCGTTTTGCTCGGGACGTTAATGGGATAGGAGCTATTCTTCACATTACAGCTATATTGGACGATATATCAGATCGAGTGTTCAATTGTATTACTCACCACATATTACTCGACAACCTTAATTAATTACTGATATATGAACAGGTGTTATATTTGGAAGAATTTATCAATATAGTGGTTTTCGTGTTATTCGTTTTTATGTAATGGATATATGAATATCGAAGTAACAAAGATACATATATTAAGAATGTACACAACGTGTCTGTACATTTTCGATTTTCATGAAAAAAATTGTTACCGGTGTCTAGAAATAAGTTATAAAATACATTTC
This sequence comes from Antheraea pernyi, assembly GCA_015888305.1. Taxonomy (NCBI): domain Eukaryota; kingdom Metazoa; phylum Arthropoda; class Insecta; order Lepidoptera; family Saturniidae; genus Antheraea; species Antheraea pernyi. The sequence goes on from MU162077.1 coordinate 20,116, forward strand.
AATCATTTTTAGAAACTAGGTTCATAATAAAATCGCATAGAAAAAAATCATAAAGCATATCCTCGAGATGAACTTAGTTTTTGTTTCGTTAAAATCAGTTCACTAAATCAAAAGTTATTGTAGTTTTAATGACGACGCGGCGTAAGTACGAGAGAAAAGTAGACAAGTAAATGGACTTAAATCATTCAGATGACTTTATAATCACTTTTTTTCACATAACGTTCCACGCGAACGTAGTCGTGGGCACCGCTAGTTATATAAATAACATGGATAATAATTATTTCTTTAATCGGATGTTTATTAGATATCTATGGATACCTAGAACTGACACCTCTCTCTGTGCAACAAAAACGAGTGCAACGCTAATGCATTTTAAATATATATGGTTGCTTCGCTTTTTACATAAAAATATACTTTCTTAAATTGGCCGCAATATTTTGATCTGTTCGCGACTCTTTCCATCCCCGCATAATTACCCTTTCCATTTGGCACATGCATACACTCATGATCGCGTCACGCAACGAAAAGGTCCACTTCGCGCCGCATGCTTAATAGATGATTCTTTCGCTTGGTCGAGTGGGTAGCAATAATCGCATAGCTCCACATAGTGCATGCCGAAATACTTTTATAGTCAAATATAGTTGTGTGTGACAATTTAAATCTAGATTTTAGTGTCCATCAGTGTTGTAGCGGAGAACAATCTATGCAGTGCGTCGAGAACAACCACCTAGCCGGCTAGCCCGGTGAAACTGCAACGCCACGAGATATGCGCCAATTACCTTCCCAATGTTGTCTCCATTATATATAGCCGATCACAATATAGTTTAGTATAACATTTGCACCCCAGCAAATACAGGCCACTCATATAGTATAGAACTCAATAGCGCCGAGAACGCAACGGCACCACCAATATCTATGTTGAAAATATTTACCTCATAGAGCTTCTTGCCGGTTTTTCTTGATGACTGGAATGTTTTTTCGAATCGAGTGGTAGATTTGACGTTCATAAGCGTCTTCTTAGGCCATAAAATAAACACAGTACAGTAATTGATTCTGTTACCAAAGTAACAAGTATAAAAAACTGTTATGTAAATTTAAATTAAACTTACTATTTACAATTTACATAAATAGTTGAACTACTCCTCGTATATGTTTGTAATCGTGGACTGTCTTTTTTAATTGTAATTATGCCATTACTAAATTTCTTACCGATTTTATCTCATCTCTGTTAACTCTACCATCACTGCTTACACACAATAAAGAAACGTAACGATATGTATTTAAGATAGTGTTAATGACTACGGTACTACGGACTACGGTACCGCGATGACATATCCGAGAGGCGAGACTACAACGCCACCCGGGGAACCACTATTGACCTGCGATACCGCGCTATTGACTTTATCGGGGGTGTTACTAATGACCTCGAACGCTATTGGTCGGCTATTCATTATTCACCCCGGTTGGTGGGAGTTCAGCATATAAAGGGCAAGATGTCACTGATCTGCACGCACTCCTATGGGGAAGTTATTGTAAGGGGAAGCTCTGTCCGGAGAAATAGTTACAGTGCCTTCAGAGTGTTTATTGGTGTTCCTGACTGACTGGCTGATTATACGTATTGTGTAACAATAGCCTAAAAGTCTTCAAATGTGAATAAGAGACTCATTAAAGTCATTTCGGAGATTAGCTCAAAAGATTATTTTTTTCGAACTGACTATGCTATTGACCTAGCAAGGTCTCAACATCTTCACCGGACTACGGAGCTCGGAAGAAAAACCAACACTTAAATTCAATGTATATATACATTTATGTACATATATACAGTGAGTTGAAGTGTTTAGCCATCGACAGATCGAGATGGAGAAGAATTGTGTCTGCCCTCTGCCTCGACAGCTTGGGGACATAGGATCCCAAGAGAGAGAGACAAAGACATGTAAATAACGAACCAAAAACAAAATCACAAATTCTGTTAAAACAAACTAGTCGGCGCCCAGTGGTCGACATTCGACCATAGTTCATTGATTTTTTAAAGTTTGAACTTTATTAGGGTTCTTTTGTCAACTTACTTCTATAATCAAAGGTTTTTATCATGGTTACTCAGTTATTATAATAATAGTTGTATGTTATAATATCGTTGTTGAATGTAGAATGAAAAAAGGTAATTGGAACGTAAGAGTTAAATTATACATAGCAACCTCCTTCACAACCTTTTTTGAAGTCCTTTATTGACAGATGTCAAAATGTCTTTTTTATTTACATGTGTGTATATGTTGTGTAAAATTGAAGCATTAGTGTGAGTAATGCATATTTTAATTAATTTAATGTACTTCTAATGCATTTTATATAAAATAAATAGGTTTCTGCACTTCTCCTCCTTATAAACTTTAACTATGCCTAATTTCACGTTCATCCGTTCGCCCAATTCTGTTAAAAAGGGATACAAAGAATAGGCTTCACGTATTAATATATAGATGATGATATGACGCAAGATTATAAAATAACAATAAACAGAAAACATGATCATAGATGATCATAGATAGATCATAATTTTCGTAAATTACAAATTCAATCAAGTGAGTAAATATTAAAATATAGATTTCATATTTCATTAAACTGGCAAGAAAATTCGAAAAACTCTAAAAATATCCATTGAGAGATTAAGATTAAGAGGTTATTGATAATGTAACGGAAGCTTTGTCGAATTCTCATATATTAAAGAGCTTCGTAATTTATTTTAAGAACGAACTCGAAACAACAGTCTGTGTGCGTAAAAGACTCCTATAAAATACAACACAATTTTATTACGTTATAAATAATTCGATTTCTCATCAACATGGAGTGGTTCTAGTACCTTATAAAGTAATAACGTTATTAGATTCCCTTTTATATGATATTATATCAAGTAAATGATGTGAAAGTTAATTTTCTTCATTGTAATGCCACTCTTAATTAAGTTGTATTGAGTTTTCTTGATCAACTCCTTTACAATAATGATTCATTTGCACGATACTAATTATTAATTAACCAATATAATTCATGTTTCAACATGAATTAACTTTGTAATGTAGTTGAATAAATCTTTGGTTTGATTAGATTTTTTTTAATGTCATAGTTTGCAAACGAACATATGGGTCACCTGATGTGATCACCACCGTCCATGGACACTAACAACACCAGTGGAGTCGCAAGTGCGTTGCCTCCCTTTGGGGGAAGGGTTAGGGAATGGAGAGGGAGAGGAAAGAGGAGAGGGGCGGGGAGGTGGGCCTCCGGCGCTCTCACTGACCGTACGAAACGCAACAATGCAAGCACTGTTACTTCACGTCGGTTTTCTATGAGAGGGTGGTACTACCCCGGGCGAGCCAAACCATTCATGATGACACCAGTAATAGCTTCGGCGTGGCTCTACCACCATTCAAAGTTTTAATTTAGATTAGGCACAGTCTTATATATATAAAAATGATTGCGAAATGTAGGTATATAAACGCATAATTTCAGCCCGCAACTAATTGGCTAAGTATTTTGTTGTTGTGTTTCTAATTATCAGTATAAGGGATGTAAGTCGAATAATATCGAAGACCTGAGACATCCAAGCCAACCTCACCTGCACGTGATGTACCCTGCTAAATAACGAACGAGGCAATGGTGAAAGCGGGGTGGTAGGGTTTTACAGCCTGACTGGGTCGTAACCACCATGTATATGGCAAAAAAGCCCGTCATAGTAATTCACTTCTGCGGTCGCGTTTCGGAATCTGCCTGACAGCCGGCATGAAAGCGGCGACCGGCGATGGATACTGTGTCACTCGGGGCACAGAGCAGTGATTTTACAATAAATATAAAATACAATGTTACAATAAATATAAAATAAGGTTTGTATGAAAATAAAATTTCGACAAATCGTATGGAAAAATAGAAAAATATATGTAGGACAAAATATTGACAGAATTCACTTACCAATGTTCAATTACCACTTTATTTCATTACATAGTTACATTACATTATTGTAATGGGAAAATATGGGTTTATTTTCATCAATGCCGGGCGTGTAGCTAGTTAATTAACAGAAATCAAAATCAGTCTTTGCATTTGTATACGGGTGTGTGTGTGTGTGTACTCTTAGTTCTTCTAAATTATTCTTCTAATCTAGACTAACTTTGAGGATTCTTTTCTGGATGTTTGAGTGGGTCCCTGGATGATTTAGATTCATAATTGGAACTGGCGAGTGGCACTACGATCTGATTTGATATTTTTTTTTTATTTTAAGGGCAGGACAACGTTCCCCGGATCCGCTTGTACACAAAAAAAAAGAAAAAATAACAAGTGACTTCGAATACGTAATTAAATACATTAAAAAAAAGTGTGTATGTACTTATGTACACGCGTCAGAAGTTATACTTCTTTGGCGTAACAATAATAAACTTATTACACATTAAATAAGAATGTGAAAATTTAATTTAGTTTATGATGTAAAAAGCTAAAATTTTGTCTATAGCTAACTTCAGGGAGTCGGTTTTTCGTGACAGTGTGCGCGCGCATCGTAAAAATTTACTCTCATCATTTTTCCCTAACGCGCCAAAAGAAGTATAACTTCAAAAATTAAAAGATAAATGTCCGTCTGCTTTTTTTTTATTTGTGCACGCATCATTACTAAAGTACAACATTTAGGATAAAAGTAATCAATAAAATGATATAGCATATCCTAGAGTAACATTTAATATTTTATTTTATTAAAATTGGTTTGGTCTATTAAAAGTTATTGTAATTTCAATGACGGCGCGAGTTAAGTACGAGAGAAAAATTGATAAGCAAATGCATTTCAATCTCATCCCAAAAACTAAGGTATATAAAAAAAAGTGAATTAATGATGTCTGTATTTTTTAGTTTTTTTGTGACAAAAATAATTGCAAGTGACTAAATTTACGTAATTAACCTTCCTACACCCACGCGTTGCCTATAAGACCGATGACATACGTTTGACTCGTTTTTTTAATGTAAAACATCGTCGATTAGCGGTTGTCAGTAACTGCATGTTTTATGGCCTACTTGAAATGGGTATAGCGTGAACTGTCGTGCGTACATTACATACACCTATACACAGTGCAGGTCGGTCAATCAGACCGACGTGCGGGTGTACGAAGGTTAAATACACCATAACTCTGTACATAAATTATTTGTTAAGATAACAAACAACGCAGATGACGTCACGGGTATCATATAGTATACACTATATTTATAGAAACTGGGGAAAAGTCGATGTATTTATTATAATAACGTCGTAAAAATACTTTTGGGAGCTCGTTCATATTGCTCACGTTGGCTTCATTTTATGAGATATATTAAAATAGTATACTAAGAAATTGTACATATAAAGGGTTACAGAAAAGTCTACGTTATTATATATTTATTACGTTCTAAGAATAAGTCACAGTAACCATTGTTATATTTAACATTTTTGTACACATTTATGTAGGTGGTAGAGCTACGCTGAAGCTATTATTGGTTTCAGCATGAATGAGTCGGCTCGCCCGGGGTAGTAACACCCTCTCACAGAAAACCGACGTGAAGTAACAGTGCTTGCATTGTTGCGTTTCGTTCGGTCAGTGAGAGCGCCGGA
>MU162081.1:19943-30129 GCA_015888305.1 Antheraea pernyi
GCCTCAGTCGGGTGTGGCGTGGGAAACGCCTGCCGCCGGGGGTGTTGCGGAGCTTGCTAACGCAACCCCGGGACACTCCCATTGTGCGGCGTAGGTTGTCGTGGAGTTTTTAGCCGGTTAAAGTCGCCGTATGGCACCACCCCTGCGTGGCAGCACAATGGCTGGTGGTCGGTTCAGGTCAGGCCCTCCCCCGGGGGCCTGACAGTCCATGATGGATTTTTCTCTCCACGTAAAAAAAAAAGGTTAATATTACAAGGTTCCTGTGATAATTTCATTGTTCTAACAAAATGGTGGGCCCCTTGTTAGACCTTTCCAGTGAGTTTTTGTGGCATCTCAGAATTCATGCACCGTAGCATTATTTTCCGTCCACTTCAATTGTGCACAATAACGGAACTAAGTTACGTAAAATGTCATCAATATAGCAACATATAGATTGCTAACTGCAGTAACTTGTAAATGGCCTTCGATTATGTTTCAATATGTAATATAACATTTATGTTTAGCTGTAAGTTTCCCTAAGAGTTTAAAATAAAATATAGAGTTAAATAACACAAGTTTATGGATTAAATATAAAAGCCACTACATGATAGACTGAGATCCCGCCAAAAACTCGGATGGACGTTTGTTTTTTATGCAAAAACTAGGTGACGGATATGGTGAAACTTTGATATAATAAAGGTTATAAAATCGAAATAACATATAAACTATAATATTAAATCGACTAAAATATAAACTACAAGTGTTAGAATTTTAACTGTAAATACACGAACATAATATATGGAGTCATCGTTTAGGAAATTGCAACAGCACAGGAAGACGCGGGCGACTGTTAAAATAGAATAATTTACAGAATGCTTTGATTCTATCAAGGTAAAAAAAGAGCTGAGTTTCTAATGAGTTAAATTGGTTCTTATTAAAGGTTTTACGTCTTAATAAGTAAAAAGTTTTAAAACGCTTGTTTCATATTAAGATACATCCTTAAGGGTTGTCGTTGCGATTATGTCGGATTGTAAGCCTTTTAGCATCTAGACATACACTCTGTACTATGAAGTCATGTAAACAAATGTCACCAGGAAGGGTGAAAAAATAACGTACAAATGTAGGGGAGAGAAGCGAAGCGATGGAGTAGGCAGCCTTGCCTCGAGAATAAATTGAATAACAAAACCCCAGATAATAAAGCGTACAACGTGCAACCCGGCATCCGTGTCTTGAGTGCTAGGAGCTCTAAAATTATATCATTTGGCGTGATTCTTATTTAACGCAGAGTTCGCACACATAAACACATTTATTAGTATGCAATGTCCATATATATAAATGTTCAAAGGCATTTTGTAATAATAATATGTATTACTAGCAGGCCCGGCGGACGTTGTGCGGACAATAAAAAAACCGTGACAAATTATATACCTACACCTTCCCCGTGAATCGCTTTATCTATATGTGAAAATCGCATGAATATCCGTTCAGTAGTTTTTAAGTTTATTGCGAATATATAGACAGACAGACGCGATAGGAAACTTTGTTTTATATTATGTAATGGCGTTTTCATTTATATTTTTATTTAAGTAAAATTATAAAAAATAGACGTAAAACATAAGGTGCAAATCAAAAACACATCTCATTACTTTGAGTAAATTTCTTTTTGCACGACAATGTAACTGATACCAACACGTAAAAAACAGAAAGAGTCCCTGTGAATGATTTACGATCTTTTGGATAATGATTGCGATCCAGCCTCGTAGATTGTTTGATTTTTAGATATGTACTAGCAGATCCCGTAACGTGACAACCTTAAGCGTACCACTATGATGAGTGTTACACTTGGTGTGTTGTGATTATAATCTAATTGGACATAATTACTATTTCTTTCCACTTGCCACACCTCTTTCGAGATTTAGATTTAGGTAAATTATAACGTCAGTAACTTATTCATTTCATATTATATACGTAACTGTTAACCGTAACTTCGTTCGTGTGGAATTTATCAAATCCCTAATTTTTTAAATTCTAAGTTAAAAGAAGCCTAAGTGTCACCTTATATCATCAGCTATCTTCCAGTGAAAGTCCAGTCAAAATTTGTGCGACCATTTCGGTTGTGGTGTGTTCAAATTTTTATTTTTTTTTATATTTATCTGTGCGACGCTTGACCTCTGTCACACCTGATGTAAAGTGAAGACGAGGCCTAGGATATAACGCGTTCATGCAGTAAATGCACATTTACTCTTCTTTTGAAGATTGCTAGATGATATGCTTCAGGAAAAACAGACGCAGAATTAATGAATTTTATCGAGTCCGACTAAACTTATTGGCGTCTTACACTTGGCGTATTGATTGTGATACGTATTATAGGAAGCGTAAAAGTAAACGTCACAGCTCAGGTGGAAAAATAAAACTCAAGGACGCGCTCCCTCAACGAGGAGATTGTATCAATTTGTTCGAAGAATTTCGGTAAACTAGATATACTTTTATGAAATATTTCATGACTGCTATCAGTGAAGAAAAAAATATAGTATATATGTTACTGGTACAATATAAAATGAATAAGACTTTACTATTCTTCTTAATGGATAAGTTAATAACGAAGTTGTTCGCTAAGTGGTGGTGAATTTTATAAAGGGTATTTTTTGTAGATGGTTCTGGGCTGCATATCATCATCATATATATTAATACGTGAAGCCCAAACTTTGTATCCCTTTTTGAGAGAAATACGCGAACGGATGAACGTGAAACTTGGCATAGTTAAAGTTTATATGGAGGAGAAGTGCAGAAAGCTATATATTTTATATAAAATGCATTAGAAGTACATTTAAATAATTAAAATATGCATTACTCACACTAATGCTTCAATTTTACACAACATATACACACATGTAAATAAAAAAGACATATTGATATCCGTCAATAAAGAACTTCAAAAAAGGTTGTGAAGGGGGTTGCTATGCTCTACTGTATGTATTACTTTACTCTTACGTTCTAATTACCCTTTTTCATTCTACATTCAACAACGATATTATAACATACAACTATTATTATAATAACTGAGTAACCATGATAAAAACCTTTGATTATAGAAGTAAGTTTTATATATAATAAATATGTCTGTAAACTGTATGACATGAAGTTTTTAAATTCTGCCAAACAGTTAGACATCAGGTCTTTAAATTTTATTTTTAAGAATATAAATATTTAATAAACGCGTCGAGATGGGAAGTTATGAGATATGTTAAATAAACCAAATACATATATGAGACTATGAGATCTGATTGGTGAATGAAGTCTCTTAAAATACACTGGACCTAATATTACATATCATATTTTGTTATCTTAACACGAGTCGCTCAATTTACTGGGGGCGAGTAAAAGTTGTGTCTAGGAGATAAATTAGAGACCATTGAAAACAATTTACGTATAAAACTGTTACTTACGGTAGAATATTTTATATATCTAGCTTGGTGATACATGATTTGTGCCCAAGTAGATCGCGACCACCATACACTAAGTGTAATATATGCCATAGTGGCATGCTTAGAAGTATCCTGTTCCGGTATATATCTGCGTGTGTACTGTAGTTAAGCTGATTGATATGCCATCTGTACTTGACTAGAAGCTACTACCATACACATGGCGATAAACCCCTCATAGTAACTCTCTATTAGTTAATCGCATTCCCGGTACTGTCAGTGTATGTCCAGTTGTTGAGAGCCTTTCAGGCTGAGAGCGACTACTGAAAATAGATTGAAGATTACACTACACTCTGTGCTTAACATCAGGGATAGGTCAGTCATTTTGACGTAGAATAATTTAAAAAAGTCTTATTAAAAACATGCCAATAAACATTCTTATATAATTTGCGTTTCGAAATGTGAGCATAAACGGACAGATTAGTCGTTTACCCTATCTCTTTGGCGGCGTGAATGAAGCCGCGGGGCGAGGAGATTCCCATAACAAAGGTGCCGCCGCTTTCTATTGGCTATTCACGCGCCTATCGCCCGTGCTCACGACTCATAACGCGCATAGTAACACAGGATTCCAGTGGCCTTAGATAAATTGCGAAATCGATTTTGCTCACGTGAAACCGTCTTGCCGGGTCGGCTTGCCTTCAATATTTTTGTATCCTTATAATTTTATTAATCGGTAAATAAATACATATAGTAATGTTGGATTATATACATATGTATGAGTGTAATTGACTGAAAGACAACAACGCACAGCTCAAAGTACCGCTGCTAGAGCCGTGAAAATTTGTATGCGGGTTCCTGTAGTGTGAGCATTAAGGAAGGATTTTTGGAAATTCAACTCCTAATATGGTGAAAAACGGGGGTGAAAGTTTATGTGAAAATCTGTAATTTTTCAATCAGTCACTTATACTTCTATATATGTAGATATCAAATATAGAATCGGAAGTAATTATTGCATGGAAAACGCCTGCGAAACGGGGAAATTACTAGTGTGATGATACATATAAACCGTTATAAGAGTGTTTTTTTTTAAATTTTAATATGATATTTTTGCCTGTGGCTTCTATAAACTTATAAAATTCAAAATGTGTTTGTAGTACATTAAATGCTTGTTTATATCTTAATATATATATATATAAAAGTTATGTCCTGTCTTATATAGGAAAGAATATGTAAATTCTCAAATATGATGTAACCATTTTAAAGCAGTGGTTCTAAAGCAGTGGTTCTCAAAGATTGCTTTTGGTGTACAGTTCATTTGTAGATATGAATTTGAGAAATTGCATATTATGGTTTCATATTTGACTATAATTAAGCGGTTTTATTATTTCATTGGATAAAAATAAAGAACTAAATCGAGCATTACTATGTGTATTTTATGTTAATTTAAGTTTTATTAAAATCATGGACAACGGTTATGTGTAATGTACTTAGTTTTATACATGTTTAGATAAATTTTATAGTAAAATAATAATAAGAATGGTTAATTGTAACGGTTTTTAGATTATATTAATGTTTTTTTTTATAATTATTTTATAATAAATGGTTGGAAAGATAATTATTTGTTTTTATATGACATATAACCCATGGTGGTCGCATAATATATGATAACTTATTTTATTATTTTCATTTTAATAATTCTATTGCATTTGCTGAACTATGTGGAGAATTTAAAGTCTAGCTTATCAGGAAGTTACTTGAGAATGAATTGAAGAGATGATGGTTTCGTTGATGCGTGTTCAGACACCGCATAAATGGCAGAAACTTCGAAACCTAGCAACTGAGTCGTAGATTTCGGTGAAGGACAACATCCTGATGAATAACGAACGAGGCAATGGCGAAATCGGGGTGGTAGGGTTCTACAGTCTGACTGGGTCGCAACCACCATGTATATGGCAAAAAAGCCCGTCATTGTGATTCGCTTCTGCGGGTCGCGTTTCGGGATCAGCCTGTGCATATCCAGCTTTTCGCAGGCCGGCATGCTTCGATCAACAATAACTAGACAAAGGGTCACGTACAAATCGAAGCTAAAAGCCGTCCACGTAAATATATATTGCTATTTGTTTACTAAGAAAAGGAGAAAAAAAGTTTTAAAACTGTTTTAAGTTCTACCTAATTACAACCATAACACCGTGTAATAAAGTCACAAATGTTCAAAATATTATCTAATACGTTAAAACGAGCAAAGTAATAAATTACTCCCCTCACAAATGAAAAGATAACATAAACAACATTTAGTGTGAATTCAACCTTAACACGTAATTAATAAAGTACGTTTTCCCGTTATTGTGCGTTTGTGTCTGGGGAGGCCAAACATTTGTATCACAGGTTTAAAATCGGTAATTTTGTTCAGAATTTGATATTATTAGTTAGTTTAAAGCTTAAAATATAACTTATTCAATATGTATTTAGCGAAAGTAAGATACGCCGGCCGTTAAATTGCTTTTTCAGGTATTATTTTTGCATTTTTTTTTTATGTCATAGTTGGCAAACGAACAGGTGGGTCACCAGATGTTAAGTGATCACCACCGTCCATGGCCACTAACAACACCAGAGGAGTTGCAAGTGCGTTGCCACCCTTTGGGGGAAAGGGTTAGGGGAGGGAGAGGGAGAGGAGAGGGGAGGGGAGGTGGGCCTCCCGCGCTCTCACTGACCGAACGAAACGCAACAATGCAAGCACTGTTACTTCATGTCGGTTTTCTATGAGAGGGTGGTACTGCCCCGGGCGAGCCGACCCATTCATGTTGAAACCAGTAATAGTTTCAACGTGGCTCTACCACCATAGAGCATTATTGCATCTTTTGAATACACTGCGGCATGTGAAACGGGCTTACATTGGCTGTGTTTCAAACAAAATAAGGTCACACATTTCAAGTGTGCTCTTATTTACCGAGACGTATTTTTCGCGCCGACCCTTTATCTAGTTATTGTTGATCGCAGGTATTCTGTGAAAAGGTAGTACTAACCTGGCGAGTCGACCCATTTATGCTGAAACCAGTAATAGCTTCAGCGTGGTTTTACTATCTACCAAATATAAAAAAAATACCTGTAGGTAATTTTATAATATATTAGCGGACCCTGCAGACGTTGTCCCGCCCTGATTATGAAAAATTCTTGACAGATTATATACTAAAACGTTCCTCATCAATCGCTCTATTCACCGGTTCCGGTCCAAAATCCGTTCGGTAGTTTTTGAGATTATCGCGAACAGACACGAGACGTATTTTTCGCGTCGACCCTTTATCTAGTTATTGTTGATCGAAGCCGGCATGACAGCGGCGACCGGCGATGTATAGTGTGTCACTCGGTGGTCGCCATTGTTTTTGGATTGTACTGTGCTTACCATCAGGCACAGTGCAGTCATTTTGCCGTCCTACAATAAAAATAAATAAAAACAAGACACGGTGGTAGGGGTTTTTCCAAGTCTACCGCCCGCTAGGTACCACCCTCAAGTAGACAATTTGTCCCAAGCACCTATTGGTGTGTTCCGACACACGCATTTGAGTACCAGCCACCTCTAGATTTAGCGTGCTTATCTGAGACCACTTCGTTATTTAACATATGACATTGCGGTCATACGCTACTTATAAAATATTTAAAAAGAATTATAAAAGTCCACCCAAAACAGATAAACAAGAAAAGTATTACCCCTTTAACTAGCAAATAAAAAAAATAAGGCATAACTATAAAAAAATCCTAATTACAGTCTTTAGAATATGTATACAAACATGTTTTTGTATATACTATCGAAACTTGTTACTATAATGGATACATTTTTTTGAATAAAAAAAGAATAGTGAGTCGTCGTTCTACACCTGGCATCATTTAATCGAATCGATTGTTTTTGGGATACACCTAAATCGATAACTTAACAACTTTAAGTAAATAAATCTGCCACGTACATAATAAATAGTCAATTTCATGGCAAATTGAAATTGGGATTGTTTGGAAATCGTTTTTCGAATTGAACAAATGTATACATATAATAAAAATGAAGTGTCTGTATGTAATATCAAAATATTTTTTTTTACTTATTGGGTACGAAAGTATAAGCGCTAATGATAACAAAAATGCAATTTTTAAAATTTTTGACGGTCTGTTTGTTCCGGGTAATCTCCGAAACGGCTGGACCGATTTTGACGGGAATTTCACTGGAAGATAGCGGACATCATAACAAGTAATATAGTATATTTTAATTTAGACCATTTGTTAACCGTGGCTTCGCCCGCAGTGCTATCTCTAAAACGGTTAGACCGATTTGAGACTCACTGGCAGATAACTGACCTTATAAAAAGTAATTTAAGCAATTTTAGTTTATACTATTTTTTACTTATTATTTACTATCAACCGTGGCTTCGCCTGCTGTTTTATCGCCAAAACGGCTACCTAACGGCTAAACCTTTCTTCACGGGGCTTTCACTTATAGACAGCGAACCTTATAAAAAGTAATTGAGGTTATTTTATTTTAGACTAGGTGTTACCCGCGACTTTGTCTGCATGAAATTTAGCAAGATTTCAACTCATTATTTATTTTTAATTAGAGAAATAATTATCAGCTTATTGTTTACAATTCAACATTATAATTATTAATAACTTTATTTATATAGAGGTCTTCCTAATAAGATCTTAGATTATAGACGTATTACGTAAAGTGTTCCATAATACAATTTCTTACGGAAGAGACAAGCGTTTATTTTTTATATAATCACAAAATCTTAATTATAATAATGGAAATGTATATTAAATATAATGTAAATGTAAATCTTAATAATAATATTTTAAGTTATTGTTTCGTTAGTTCCTTATACAGTGTAAGTTGTGGGTTAAGTTTCCAAATATGTTGCTGATGACAAACCTCATTTGATACTCTCTTAGTATTAGATATATAATGTACACGTTACACGTGCATTTCTATAATTGTACATAGTCTCACAATATGTCGCTGCATTAAATATTGTATTATAAATTTGGTCAATTCGAAAAACTTCTAAAAAATAAGAATCTCATATATGATTGTTCTTTAGAATCCCATGACTAAACACCTTCACTAAAATTCCAATTAGACTGAATATAAACGAATTTCAGAACCTCGTCTTTTTTTCATTGTCCGCTTCACGTGAAATGCCCAATGATATTATATATAATCGATTTTATACCTTTTATTATTGTAATTGACTGGAAATAATGATAAACCTAAAACTTTAGATAAATTGTTGAGTACGTGTGTAAGAACTTTATTACTGTCCGTTTGACAATTTTAAATAGCAGATATTATCGCTTAAGCAACGAATAACATAATTTCAATAAAGAATGACCGTGTGGTGGTGTGGTACAGCAGATTTATCCGAATAGTTTAATCTGTACACTTCGGACAAAACCAGTTTCTAATAAAAAACCGTTCTGACATCATGCCAATTCTAGCAAAATTATTAACTACGAAACGTTACTAAAAAACCGTGTCTGAATAAAAACTATGATATCTCCTATTACTTACGCGTTTTTTGATAAGAATACGTGATTAATTGAATTATTTAAAAGCAAAAATATTGCCTATACGGGTCATTACACTGTAGTGCGATTACCTGAAAGGTTAATAACAATTGTTTGAGGATTTTGAACTCTTCTATTCATTCAAATTACAGGTCAATAGATTACGTATTATATTCTAAACATTTTTTTTTCTACGACAAGGATTCCGTAATAACGAACCGTATATATATACAGGGAGCGTAATTTAGTGGAATTATGGGGCTCAAATAAAATATGAAAATTAGTTATAATTTTTTTTGTTAAAAGTAATTATTAATTCTGAAAATGATAAATTAACACTGTATTGGTATTTCGCCTTCACTGAATGCGTTTGTATATTTGAAATCATAAGCGATACTTTTTGGTTGTAGTATATAATATTTAAACACCCATGTCCTTAGTGTGTATATGGCCTGGTGTTCTGCAATTTAGTATAAAGTATTACACAAAATGTATAATATATACCAAGGTTGCTGAACATTTTTTAACAGTCGGGCCAATCAAACGACTTAGGCATTTTTGGCGTGCCACTGACGGTAATTAATTTAGTTACTTTTAAAACTTGTGCAATAGAAAAACAAACACGTCTGATTTGCTTGCACGAGCAATTTAAAAAAGTCCGCAGACCACGTTGTGGCCCACGGGCTTAGTGTTGAGCAGCCTTATATAAATGTAGGTAAATGTAATGTTTTTGTAGGTGGTAGAGCCACACTGAAGCTATTACTGGTTTCAGCATGAATGGGTCGGCTCGCTCGGGATAGTATCACCCTCTCATTGGAAATCGACGTAAAGTGCTTGCTTTTTTTTTTCTTTCGAACTGACTACGCTATTGATCAAGCAAGGTCTTAACAGCTTCACCGGACTACTAAGGCGAGCACTTAAGGCACTCGGCCGATTTTATTTTGACAACTAGCTCAAGGGTGCGCGGCACACCTCGGCTTGGGCTGTTGCCTGATACATACAATTCGCGACCTATGTGAGCTAACGTAAGCTAAGCTAACTATTCACACATATATGAGTTGTTGAAACATATATGTGTACCAAGCATACATAACTCAATAACTCTTATATATATTTCGTATCGGATAATAGAACAGTGCTTGCATTGTTGCGTTTCGTGCGGTCAGTGAGGGCGCCGGAAGACTACCTCCCCCTTCCCCACTCTTCAAACTCTGGCTTCGAGAACATTCGAAATCATA
>MU162082.1:19421-29600 GCA_015888305.1 Antheraea pernyi
CTATAAATCAAAACATATATCGTTCTATATTCAATAACTCTACACATGCTTCTACATGTCCATAATTCAATCCGTATTACTATAAATATTACATCTATAATTCCATATTCAATAACTCAACACACACGTATCATACCTACAATTCTATATCTCTATTCTATTATGGTCGCGTGAATTATATAAAAATCTATATTAAATGTCCATAAACTTATATCTATGTTCTCTTTAAAATATCACTAAATCTACGTATAATGTGTAAGCTACTCATCGTCGTGTGCGTCGCCAACAATGAGTTATCATTTATTTTATTTTTTGTGCGTATTATGCGTGTTATGTGACGTAGGTTCTTTATAAGAAATCGGTTTGATGATTTTTGAGAATTGATATAATAATTCGTGGTAAGGATTGTCGCTTTGTATGCTATTTATAGACGGTTGGTAACTTGTGACCACAGATACATTCTTGTGTACTTTAGTTAAACCATCAATCAACCTTTTTTCGTATAAATCTACTATTAATTGATAAAACTTGAGAAAATCAGCACCAATTATACGTTTTACGTTAGCTACAATAAATGACCACTGAAAACTTCTATGTGTGTGTTGTACCAACGGTTTTGATTTCGCTACCGTTTGCAGCGAATAGTTTATATGCACACTCGCGTTGATTTCCCTTACTAACGAAACTCACTGGCACTATCGATACGTTTGCACCCGTGTCTATTAAATATTGGTTACCGGTTTTTCTGTCCGTCACGCACAAACCGTGGTTTCCCACTACGATACAGTCACCCACCGGTGATGTCTGCACCGTACTCAGTTTTCCGGAACCTGCGTCTGCACTGATTGTCCACGCGTTGCCCAGCTGCATGGAGCGATGCACTTTTTAGCATTATACTGGAAACGGTAATAGTACCATCACACACCATCTCTAAGTGGTTTATCTGGCCGAGAACGGTTGTACTCCCGCGATCTTGAACTTGAACGAGAGTAGTGTCGTCGATCGCTTGCGATTGCTTGTTGCGAAGCGTGACCTCGCGATCTTATTTCGCTTACTTCGTCCCGCAGCTGTTTGACTTCCATGGAAAGTGTTCCAAGTTGCGTTACTAACTCCGTAGCCATATTTTATTATGGTTTAAAAATGTTCTTCACACTATCGTAATAGCGAAGTAAAATTTATATTTAAAACTGCTGTCTTGTCCATAAATTGAGTCGTCTTCTTATTTTAATTTACAGTCACTATTATTTATCAGGAATTGTATTGAATCACGTCGGGTTTCACCGCTTAAGTTGTTGGGGCTAGTGTGTATGGTGATAAATAATGCACTTCTGATTTTGGATATATTTATTATATTTTGGACCTAATAATGGTCCGGCCTAGACAGAGTAATGCAAACGACTGACGTCGTAGCATGGCCGCCGGACCGCACTACCAAATGTGCGGCGGCGGCGCCACAATTTTATAAAGGTTAAAAGTTTATAATCTTCTTACACATTCATTGCATATTCACTAACTAATTACACAACAACACGTATTTATTGAATACACGTCTGATTACATCTACATCTACAACCGGACTGGTGGAGAATATTATATTGAAACGGGAAAACGATGAGCGGACCCCTGCATATCCATAGCATAGATTGCATATAGATATGCAAGTGTGCGTCCCTACAATGTGTACCAAGCATGCATACCTCGACAACTCTTAGGTATATGTATGTGGGATCGTGTGCTTGGAGAATTAAACATAAAAACCACTTTAAATAACTTTTATTCGATCCGAATACAAAAACCGTCTTAACACTTATACACTCGTGCGCCATATGCATATTACGACCGAGACAATCATATCATTTTACTCTTTCTGTCATTACGTTCCGTTCCCCACATTCGGCCACCCTGACAGAATGACTGTCCTCAGTCATTCAATAGCACACTTAGAATTACACTGTACTACTACTACATTTAATGTTTTAAGCTTACATGTTACAGAAAATCTTAACTATAATGTTCTCTTTCTTAATTTAAACATTCTGTAATATTTTATCCTTAGCCTAAAGTATCTTCAATTTAGAAACAGGCAGTACTACAATTCTGTATAACATTGTACATCTTGTAACAACTTAAAAATACTAAATCGTTAAAATTTAATTACTAATTTAATTTATAAGACTTTAACAACCTAAATTATGACTATTAAAAATTTTACCACAATGACAATAAATATATAGAAAACAGTAAAGTAAGTTTCCACTTCAATGTTACATAGCCATAGAATACACAGGGAACATAAATAAATTGGTATTCAGTCAGGGAGTGCCACTGGCCACCTTTTCATAAAATCAGCTGAACTAAAAGTCTTATTAGGACCTTCACTAACAGAACTTACCTTTTCAACTTGATACCTGTCTTTTCCCATACTTCTAGTGACCTTGTATGGTCCCAGAAACCTCGGCTTTAATTTCATGGCATTTCCATACTGTGTCCGCTTTATAGCAACTAAATCATCCTGTCTATATTTAGATTAATACAAATAAAACATACATGAAAAGAAATCGTTTAAATTTTTTCATAGAAAACGGCAATTTCATAGACAATATAATAGACAATGTCTCATATCCTGCATAGTAAAGCTAGAAATGAAATACAAATAGCTGAAGGGAATCGATCAGTTGCACTGGATTAAATTAAAGTTACGTCACTATAACCTAATTTGTCATGGAAGGTCGGTAATATTGGACATGTATTGAAATTACGGGTTATGTAGTTGAGGCATTTTCAGAGGAAGTTAGTGTCCTTGATTGGATATTCTATGTCCATATGTACCGACTCAGCACACTGTGCACAACAATTGGTTTGGTATTGTGAAAAATGGGGAGAATTCTTCTACACTTACTTTTTGGTGGTCTAGATAAACATCTCCCATTTGCACTATCGTCCATCGTGTCGTTGCACTGATGATAAAGATAGCGTTATATAGCAGAGTATGTTTGCTATTGTTGCGCTGCATTGTTTGTTGTGTTGTTGTGTGCATGTCATCAAATTCTCTTATTTCCACCTTCAGGTTCAGAGTGATTTTCACGAGATCCTTTATATTTTTGACTGTATACCATTTGAAATAAGTTTTGATTTCTACTATTGTGTGGCTTCTACAGTGACGCGGAAAGAAAATGCGTTTTGCAGACGTTTGAGTCACTCTTGAGAGCTACTGAACTCCACTTTGTTACTAGTTACGGGACAAAAGCCTTAAAGGCTCTTAAAACAAAGAGACATACATATACTTATGAATATTATTAGTATTTAATTGTATATGAGATATCCAAGAATTTTGCAGCAATAAGAAATCCTTTTTAAATATTTTAGCGCAGTTTGAAATTACGTGATGTTGTTTATGGACGCCACATATTGATGTGATTCTGTAGTTTTTAAATCATTCAATGGTAGTAGCAGTAAAATCAACTTAAATAATAACAACAAATATCGTTAGATTGTAACGATATATATATAATATTATAATATTAATCACGAATAGGTCGGTATATAGGTACTTCAAGTATCTGCAATAAGAATATAAGTTCATCTTTATCTCCTCAAACTTGGCCTATTGATAAGGCATTGTCGGTTATTATAGCGTTCGTCTCAGATCCCGTCTGACACTCACGTTATTCGTATAACCACATTACTAACAAATTGTACGAAGTCCGGTTTACTTTGGACACTTATTTGAAGTATTCAATACATTTAGGTTGTCGCACCTGTTAGGGTTGTTCGAGTATCTATATCACTATCAGGGCTTTGAATTCTCATAATAATAATTTAATTGGTAACTGATAAAGCGTTGTATGATAGAAAAATTATATTTCAATAATAATGTAGAAAACATAACGCCAGATAAACTATGGAATGATTACTTCAGTGAAATACATTTCAATGGTGTATGTTTGCTATTTAGTATTTATTTACTAACGCAATACGTGAATAATTAAACAACCTGAAAAAAAATGGACTTACATACATCTAACGAATTAATTTATATGCTTATACGAATGTGCTTTTGTCCGGCAATGTGAATTTATTGGCTCCTATTACGGACATTATTATTATTTTTTTAAATCGAAATATGAAGTGGTTGTAATGAGTATATAATGCAGTCTTTGATTTTATAAAAGCGATCTATCTGGTAATATTCCAAATTATCCCTTCGGACCTTCTATTCGAATTCGTGAGATCCATTTAGAAATTTCATATAAATGATTTTATGTCCTCTTTCTTGTGCCAACTTATCAATATGATCCTCGATCACCGGTAGTGGGAACTCATCTTTTATTATTTTATTATTTACTCTACGGTAATCGACACAAACTCTAGTGCTACCATCTTTCTTTTTTACCAGCACAAGTGGGCTAGCATATTCTGAGAAACTTGGCCTTATAATATTATTCTTAAGCCACTCACCAATCTGTTTGTCAACCACACTCTGTTCCACCATTGATAATCTTCTTGGCCGTTGTGTTACAGGAATTTCATCAGATAGAATAATTTTCATCTCAATTGGGGATTCCTTAGTCTTAACAGGTACATATCCACTTACCAATCGTTGTACTTGTTGCTTAATAACAGGATCTGTAACCAAACAGTTAGGTTTTCCTATCTCGCATATAACAGAACAAATTTTATTCAACCATATATCGTCTTGTGGCATCACCGTGACTGAACCCTTATTGATAATAATTACAGCATTTGATAAAAAATCTTGCCCTAACAGCAAATCATATGGCATAACATCATTAGGAACAATATGAAAAGTGCCTACAAATCGTTGGTTATCTAAAATAATTTTAGCTTCAAACTGTCCTAGAGAACTAACCCGTTTTTCACCAAGTCCAGTTAATGTTACAATTTTTTTATTGAAAGTCGTAATATTTAACTCAAAAAATAGTTTTACAGAAATCAAACTTAGATCACTCCCACTATCTACTAAAATCATAACATTTTTGCCACAAATGTTCACAATCTTTTCGGATTTGTTTACATTATGTTTGACACCGTATGTGACAGCTGTCATAACATCGTTATGTAGTTCACTCTCGGTCCCTGATCGGTCAACGTTACAAGCGCCATCTTCGTTTTCATTCATTACTGTTGTATATAACTGTTTTACCGACCGGCCATAACGATTTTCAGATCGATTCCGGTCCCACTGTTTTATCGACCGATTCGGCGGCGTCGATACTGTAGCGCCGCTTGCGTTCACTTGCGAGTTTTTGCACTGTGATCCAATATGGCCGAATTCATTACAGCGGAAACATTTAATGCCATTTTGACAATGCGATGATATATGTCTCCTGTCACCACAGTTATAACATCGGCGTTTGTTTAATGCTTCCACATTTTTTTCCGCATGTTCTTCTCGTCTATTTTTTTTTCTCATTTCGTCCTTAATTTTTTCGTAGGTAGATAATTTCTCTTTTAAAACACTATAGGTGGTCACTCCGTATAAAACAACTTTGTTGACGGGCGCATCTTCTATGCCGTCTATTATGTACTGAATAGCCACATAATCTGGAAATTTGGCTCTTTTGCCAAGTTCTTTCATTATCAACATGTATTGATAATAACTTTCGTCTTTTCTTTTCTTTCTTGCTGACATCAATTCATGCATTTCTTTAGAATTGAGTGTTTCAGGAAATTCTTTCTGTAGGGCATTCTTTAAGTCCTCGTAATTTTTAAACACCTTTTCCGATTTAAGCCATAGACCTGCCGTGCCATATAAAGATCTTCGAGCTATTATTAATGTTTGTTGGGGGCTCCAGCCAAACACCTCTGCATTGTCCTCAATGTCTTGAGCCCACTTTGTCGACGAATAAGATTTATCCTCCCCGTTGAACTGGGCGATGCCCCCCTCAACATTATAAAACATGGCCGCCGTTGTCGCCTGCGAATCCTCACCTTTTTTGCCCTTATCCTCTGCCATCGTCGTATTTTAAATAAAGAACTCGTATTATTCACGTCTTTTTCACCTTTATACTTCGTTAGACTGACCGCACGCCGCGAAACCTCGTACCGTCTTGCAGGTTATGCACGCCGCCACGCCAGTCCCTTCGTCACGATTGTGTTTATGCTTTTAATCTCACTAAGCAGATCCCGGACGAGCCCCCAAATTTTGTGGGATCGTGTGCTTGGAGAATTAAACAAAAAAACCACCTTAAATAACTTTTATTCGATCTGAGTACAAAAGCCGTCTTAACACTTATACACTCGTGCGCCATATGCATATTACGACTGAGACAATCATATCATTTTACTCTTTCTGTCATTACGTTCCGTTTCCCACATATATAACTTCAAGAAACATTGAATTCATTAATCGATATCATTAAAAAAATATCCTTATAAATTCATCATAGAATATACTGTAATGTGTAATAATTAAAACGAAAAATCCAAGAATGACTTCAAAGCTTTGAATTTAACTTAATAAATAACGTATTTTGTAGGAATATTAACAAATTCCGAGTCAACGTTATGTGTCAACGAACCATGGAATTTTATACTAGATCGCTGAAATTAGTCATTAAAGATTAAAAAACAAATTTTGTTGAGATATTAAATATTTGCTTAATACCTTAATAATGCGATAAAAGAGTCCCTTTATACTTTCAATTTATTATCTAGCTCATATAATTGGTAATAGGATATTTTTGGTTCACGTTTTATGAGACAGATACATTTTACGTTTTAGGTCGTATGCATAACCTATGAGTACGGTTGCAGCTGGGATAACGATAAACAAACCAACTATGAATTTAATTAATATAAATCAAGTCCATGATCTCAGGGGTTATTAACAACACAGTCCGAATGTAGACAAAATTTCGAGCAAAAGCTCTACAAGTCAATCATAATGAATATTGTAAACAAAGATGAAAAATCGTATCAAATACTTCAAAAGATTTTAACATATCAATATATATAATAAGAATGTAAAACAAACGTGTCTGTATCTTTTAGATTTTGTAAAAACATTCTCGAAGGTCTCTAGTAAGAAATAATAAATTACATTTCAATTTTTAGAAATGTCCGTCTGTCTGTGTGTATGACTGCTAAAATACTGGGTTCATGATAAAACATTTCAACTTTGTTTCATTAAAATCGGTTGGGTCTATCAAAAGTTATTGTAATTTTAATGACGACGCGACTTAAGTACGTGAGAAAAGTATATAGTAATTAGACTTAATACATTCAAATGACATTAATAGTCATTGTTTTGTGTATCAGGTTCTACGCGGAAAAAGTCACGGCCACGGCTAGTAATGAAATATAATATATAATAAAAATATCAATAAAACTCTTCACCGAAATAATTCATTTTTTTATCAACGCATTAAGCTCGAAAAAGCCACAAAATATATGGATTATTAATATATCTAGACTTTAATTAAATGTTCTCTCTAGCGTTTCATTAAATTATCTCTATATTATACAAAATTTATATGGAATCACTTTGGAATGAAAGTTTAAAGTTTTAATTTTAGATACGATCGTTAAGCAGCTGTCCTCCAGTTGATTTTTTATCGACAATGCGTTTTTAATATGTCAATTTTCACCCATATGGAGTGACATATACATATATATTACTAGCCGATACCCGCGACTTCGTCTGCGTCGTTTATTATCTAAATTGTTTTCTTATATCCCAAATGGATTAGGCAGCGTTTTCGACGAAAGCTCCCAGGGGACTTGACTTTATCCGACACTTCTACCAATCATCGTTATATTTTCAACAATTTGCACAAAACCTTGACAAATTATATACCTAAATCTTCCTTGTGAATATCACTCTTATCTACTAATGAAAACTGCGTGAAAATCCGTTCCGAAGTTTATGAGTTTATCGCGAACAGACAGACAAACAGACGCGGCGGAAGACTATGTTTTATTATATGTATATGTATTCTAGTATCACTAGAAATGTTGATCACAATAAAACCATAAAAAATGTGCGTTTGTGTGTTTTTATATGAATACATGTAGTAGCTCATTTACGTTACATATCTTACTAGCTATACCCCGCAGTTCCACTCGCGTTAAATTATGCCCGACTTCACCCTATACACCCGGGGTTTCGACACACGGCTCATCCGTATTATTACTTCGTTCCCACTTAACATATTCTATAAACTACAATTTATGTAATTCCTTCATATCCAACGCAAACAGGCTTAGCAAAAACACTACCAACATGCAATATGGCATTGCCACTGTGTTTCCCGCAAGGGTTAGAACCTACATCGATCGACACGACCTCAAAATATGCAAACCACTGAGTCATCATACCTTTATCTAACGAAGTTTTAATTTAAGGTTTTTTTTTATATAATAGGAGGCAAACGAACAGGCGGGTCACCTGATGTTAAGAGATCACCACCGTCCATAGACACTAGCAACACCAGGTTGGTCGCAAGTGCGATGCAGGCCTTTTAAAGAAGTGTACGCTCGTTTCTTGAGAGTTTGTAACTCGTAATGGTTAGAAAACACCGCCACTGGGAGTCGATTCCACAAGGTCGAAGTAAGAGGTAGAAATGCCCTTGAGAACCTCACCGTAGAAGATCTCCACCCATCGAGATGGTACGGATGAAATTTGTTGGGTTGTATGATAGTGGAACGCAGCGGCGGCTATCAATCCAAACAACTCCTCTGAACCCTCACCGTGGTAGATGCGATAACAGATGCAAAGAGACGCCATATCTCTATGCAGTGCCAGTTATTATTATACTGCCAAATTCACTTACTTCGCATTCATCCAGTAGTAAATGATGGGGTTGACCATAGCGTTTGCCATCGCTAGCCAGTAGAATCCGAGGTATACGTGCTGAACATATTTCATATACAGGATGGACGGGTTGAAGTGAGTGTAGATGAAGTAGGTGTGATAGGGAAGCCAGCAGATACCGAATATCACTATCACTAAGATGAACATTTTAACAACCTGTATACAAATATAGAACTCTGTTATTATAAAACGTTTCTTATGTCTGTTTAAAATGTGTGTTTTTTGATTGGTACCAGACCAAAAGAGATGTTTTTGAGTATATAATTAGTGCAAAGAAATAGAGGCTCTTAAGGAAATATGTTAGTTATCTTGTTTGAAAAGCTCGTATTCAAGATCAGCTCAATTAAAATCTATTTAGAGATAACTAATCATTTCGAAAAATTGTAAGAATAATCAATTTTTTTTTTAATTTTTTTTTCACGGCGATTTTTTTTAATACGAAGAATAAAGTAGTCACTCTTATTTATTAAAATGTGACTTATACACTCGTGCGCCATATGCATATTACGACCGAGACAATCATATCATTTTACTGTTTCTGTCATTACGTTCCGTTTCCCACATGTATTTTGTGTCGGATAATTTAGGAATTTCTTTTGTAAACATTTTCAGAGGGTGTCGTGGCTTCTTAAGAGTATTACTACAATTATTCTCTTTAGTATTTCTATATGATTACGTCGTGACTATCGTTTATTCTTTTCATATTTGTAAACTAGGATCTTCTTTCCTTTTCTTCATTGTTTATTCGCTGTAATCTCGTAAATGGAAAACTTCATTTTTTTCTAAATTTATCCTTTAGTTAATTCATTCATCACATATAATAACTTATTATTATATATATAAGATTATGTTCACGGCTTTTTCAAAATAACTAATCGTAAGAGATTTTATGTGCGCCCAGATAGAAGGCATCTCTAGGTCTCTATAGAGATCGACTGTTCGGATGTACCACGGGGCACCGGTCACTTTACGTAAAATGCGGTTTTGAAGAACCTGCAACTTATGAAGATTATCTTTCGACATATATACGACTTATACAAAGTATACTTAAGTAGACTTAAGTAGACTTATATACGACATACACGTCTTATACAAAGTGAGCTCGTGTCTCGACGGCACAGGACACTTATAATAATATTACTATATATCTACTCGATAATAGCAGTAATAATCTAGAAAGAAGAATCTTTTACATTCCAACAGGATGATGCTACCGTTCTTGGCACTAATCCACAGAGTTTTTGTAATATCCCAATTCATGCCACCAATATTACACAATATAAGGCTAAAACGCAAGATAAAAGTAAAAAATAGTGATATGTGTGAAAGTAGACGAGCTTTTA
>MU162085.1:2883-23171 GCA_015888305.1 Antheraea pernyi
TCGAATTTATAATATTAGTAGGTAAGGATATCAACGTATTGTATATGTTTAGACTATGCCTCCTTTATGAAGTTTTCGTGGAATAATAAATGCGTCTAACAAGCCCATTACCGCCTTGTTGCCCTTGTGTCAAATACATTACTGATTTCATTAAACTGTGCTTATATATTTATATAAATATTTGTTTGTATATATGTAACACAGTTTAACCACACACCGCGAACTTTAGTAAACCGAAATGTTTCTTCATGGAGATGAGTTTTATACAAGTCATTTTACTTCCCCGCTAGATGGCGTTGCAGCATATCAACTCGTATACTACCGATCATCATGAAAATTCGTCTATATCGAATCGAATAGCTAAACACGTAAAACATGTGGTAATAGAACACTATATTTAAAAAAATCGTAGTGGCCGAGTGGATTGACCGGTGCAATATCAATCGGATGTCCGCAGATTCGAATCCCGACATTTCGCAAAGAATATTTCGGAATTCGCGTACATTTACTAATTTAAATTGGTAACACTATCTGCTAACGATGATGTCAAACATCATGAGGACACCAGAACCTGTAAAATGTTTTTGTAGTACCACCGTATGTGAGAAAATATAACATAGAACTGTCGATTTCTCGGAGGATAAAATCGCCAATAGGCTAGCGTGGTGATTATGCCCATACATTCCTTCGGGGAGTTTTTTTTGTCAAAAGCAGACAAACGAGCAAGTGGGTCACTTGATGTTAAGTGATCACCGCCATCCATAGACATTAGCAACACCTGGGGAGTTGCAAGAGCGTTGCCAGCCTGTGTACGGGGGAGAGGTAAAAGGAGGTGGGCCTCCGGCGCTCCCACTAACCGAACGAAACGCAACAATACAAGCACTGTAGTCCGGTGAAGCTGTTAAGACCTCGCTTGGTCAATAGCGTAGTCAGTTCGAGAAAAAGGGAACAATGCAAGCACTGTTACTTCACGTCGGTGTTCTGTGAGAGGGTGGTACTACCCCGGGCGAGGCGACCCATTCATGCTGAAACTAGTAATGGCTACAGCGTGGCTCTACCACCTTCAAATGTGGCCTATGACCCTGCAGTGCGGCTCTTACAGGCTGATGACGATGATAATTATCATGTGTTTCCATAGATAACAATTACAACAAATAAAAACAAACGTGAGAGAAGTCATGGATATAAATCGTTATATTATATTATTAAAACACTTTTTTATAATAAAATACATAACACGAGTGCAAGGAAAACTTCACTAGGAAATGAAGCTTGCAGTTTGCGACCGGAATACATAAGCATATGTTAATAATTGCCTTTTCCTATGATTATATTGCTTCCTTATTGGACAAATGCAGTTCATCCCTATTTTAGAGTTCTATATTTATAGGGTTCTGCATCTGATAATGTAAATTACTGAGCTAGTAAAAAAAACACGTTCCTCTCCATCTAAATATCTGCCCAGTTATGAAAGCCCTTTTCTTATAAAACAAATTAAGGTATAATGTTAAAATTAACCTTGAATAGGGATGTCAGACGGAGAAGTATATTGTCCTTGGTAGGTTCGCAACGGGTTACATAATTTCGCTACATGGATTTAAAAGTGTGGGTAAACGAGACCCAACCAGAAAGCTAAATAAACAATGCCATACAACCTGAAAACGCAGCTATTCTTTTGGGAATGTTTCCTTCTTCTTTTTCTTACCCTTATCCTTCCTTAGTAGAGTCGGCAAAATAAGTCCGGTGAAGCTGTTAAGACCTTGCTAGGTCAATAGACGTAGTAAACTACAGAGTAATAAAGTTTTTCCTACAGCCCTTTTTTCTCTGATTTCGATTATCCCACAGCTTCGCTAACGTACACTAAAAGAATTGTACAGCTTTGTAGTTATATCTATTATTCATAAATAAATCAACAAATTATACAAGTCAGAATTCAATAAAACATACTAATTATTTGTGTACCATGCTACTGGTTATTTGGTATGGCATACAATTATTGGGCTGTTATTCGAATTGTTTCTGGAAGAATCCATAAATAAATCGGACAATAAATATATTAGTTCCAAAACCATTTCATTAGTTTTTAATTTTTTTACAGGTGTTGAATTTTAAGATGAGTTAATTGCTGTCGAAAAGTTTTTATCTCTATCACCATTCATACGAAATGTGTTTCATTAACTCTGTCGAACTACATGAATTTTTAACATCTTTTCACCTTTTGAAAATGAGTTTCGAATAATTCTTCCTTAAAGAATGCCTACAATATATGATATTATCAGTATTGGCGGTAAACGGTAAAAATCATTTAGTATTAGCTGGAAATTTAGCTGGTTTGTTACTTCACACAATAGTTAACAACAAATTTCTGTCGATATTATGGTGGATGCTACTTTGCGCTTCCGCCTGGAATTTCGGCCAACCGTTAACCAAAGACTTATTTTTGACCATATCGAATTTCGACTCCTAGACGATCACTAATAAAGGATCGAATTATATACGTTGAGAATTCTTGTACAGAAAATGTTAATAATTACAAATATATAATAGTTATATTCCAAAAAATTTTGGAAGCATTAAGAATATAAAATAACATAAATATATGATAATATAGATATTGCTAATACCTAGGGAATCTTTGTCAATATTATAATAATTCTTTGTCGTCATGCATCTCTATTGTTTATTATTTCGTCATGTTAATTGTTAATCAATGTAAAAAATGTTTTCACAATGGCTAGTGATCTTCGTGGCGAATGCAGTATAAATATTCCCATGGCTACTATACAGTCACCATAGCCTCACGAAGGGTCGAGAAGTGCTCACGGGAATATTAATCAGCAATAAATTAAACTGTAAGTAAATATTTATTAATTATATAAAATTTATGTTCATTCTTACTTCATTCAACTATTTTGTTTTTGGCTACCAATCTTCCAGATTATAACTGCCATTGTCGAGTAGGTAGTAATATT
This sequence comes from Antheraea pernyi, assembly GCA_015888305.1. Classification (NCBI taxonomy): domain Eukaryota; kingdom Metazoa; phylum Arthropoda; class Insecta; order Lepidoptera; family Saturniidae; genus Antheraea; species Antheraea pernyi. The sequence continues at coordinate 5,856 of MU162085.1, forward strand.
ACAAGTGCCTTGCGATTAATTCGATGTTATAACAATATGGTGGCCCCCTTGTTAGAACTTTCCAGGGAGTTTTTGTAGCATCTCGGAATTCACGCTCCGTGGTATTATTTTCCACCACTTCATTTGTGCAAAATAACCGGACTACATTACGTAAAATACCACCAATATTACATAGAGTCAAATAACATAACATGAATAAAATACAAAAGCCACTGCATGACAGACTAAGAAACTCTCAAAATTCATCCATTAAATATGCTAAAAATTGTACAGTCTTAAACTTTATAGACCGATAAAAGCAATACATTAGTGAAATATAAGTTTCGTATACACAAAGCCAGAGTCTTATGAGACAGCTCTTGTCGTAATATCGGCTTCACTTTAACTCAAATTTCGATAAATTGACACCGTTTTCTTAAGCAGTTCTCTTGCTGCTTTCGCTACGCTAAGTATTTGGAAATATTGAACAATTATTTATCTTATACAAATATGAGCCTGGAGATATTGTATCCGTTAGTTATAGGTTTGTAAAGTTATTTGCACAACACAACGAGACATTCTCTTGAAAAATAATTATACTTCCTGGTTCTTTTTTTTGTCTACGCTATTGCCCAAGCAAGGTCTTAACAGCTTCACCGGACTACTAAGGCGAGCGCTTAAGGCACTCAGCCGATTTTATTTTGACAACTAGCTCAAGGGTGCGCGGCACACCTCGGCTTTTATACTTCCTGGTGTTTGGACTAAGATGTAGGGATATCTATATCTAAGAGATATCAATTAAATTTAACTTTATTTTATTCGCTTAGATTATACATATTTTCCAAAGAATATGCCAACAGTGTGAATAATATGTTGTAAAACAATTAACTGAAAGACAGCGACAAAGGGCGAATAAATCCTGCTTTTTTCGTTTTACATTTGTTACTATCTTTATCGTTCATGTAAACATTACATTTTCCACAAAGTTATAATAGAGAATATACAATTGTGTTAAGTACGTAGTGTACCTTACGATAACTAAAATTTAATATTATGTTAATAGATAATTTACAATGATCATATAATGGGTTGTCGACGAATAATCACCAGTTATAAACGAAACCTATAATCTGTAAACATATACAAATGAATCGTAACTAATATTATAAATACGAATGTGAGTTTGTTTATTTGTCACCCTTTCACACCTTAATCATGAAATTTTGCTTTCATGTTGTTAGGGGTACCGAAAAGAATAAGTTACCTCTAATCCAGAAAAGTAATGTTCTCGTGTATTATAACTTTGTCGATATTAGAGACATAGGTTGTGTATACACATTAATATCCGTTGCCTTCTATATACTTAAATTCGTTAATTCTCCCATATCAATCTATTTTCAGTGATTAGTAAATAATTTTAATAACTTATCACGATTTTACATAATCATCATCACCATTACCATTATCCCACCTACCCTAATCTCACGTGAAAATATAAATATAAAATTGGTATTTAGAGTTTAAATTTGTTGTATTTATTAAAAAAATATACGATTTGCTTTTCTATTTTTTCTTTTTTACTATTACTACATTCTGGTGAAGGAGAATAAGAAGTAGGAAACTTTATCTGAAAATCATTGTACAGCACTCCAATCAAAGTCCGGAAGGGTTATTTTTATAAATAAAAATTTTTAATAACAGTTAACAGCTTTTATTAACGTGCTTTTATTAGCTTCACCTGTATGTATGTATGTAGTGTAAGGGGTCGGCCCTTTGAGCTCGATTTTGTCCTAATTTGAACGATCAGATTTAATTCAAACTTTGCACACCTGTCAAAGGTCGATGACAATGCAATAATCCGAAAAAAAAAACATATTAAAGGACATAATTCTATGCCTTTCATCCAGTAAAATGCACTGTTCCCGAGATATAGGTCAAATCTTTGTACAGTGAGCGAAGCCGAAGACAAAATCTAGTATCTTATAAGCCTTTAAAATTATACATAGGTATGTTTACATAAAAAATATGAATTCATAAATGTTATACTACAAAGAAATTTGTAACCACATATTTTTTATCCCCAACACGGGGGAAATACAATAGTAAAGTAAATGAAAATTCAGCGGCAAAGTGAAATCGCGAACTCTGCTTTCATTTCCCAAGTGGAAGCGATTTCATTTTTACCATATTCTACTGTATGTTTACACCATTTATTCCCTGTGATGCTATTCGCTAACGAATTGTAATAATACCCGATAAAGGTTACACACATACTGTGATTGTAAATTTATTACATACTACCTTGTGTCTGCGACTTTGTTCTGGTGAAAATAGTTCGTCACTTCATTAGAGTTACGTGTTTTGTATAGATTAATTCTAGCCTGCCCAGGTTCTGATCGGGTGTATTAAGAAAAGAGTTTTTGGCGGGATCTTGGAATGGGATGTAGTGGATTTTATATTTTATTCATAATCTTGTGTTATTTGGCCCTATATTTTTATTTATAACATTATAACATTTATATTATAACATTATATTTTATTATAACATTTATAACATTGGTGGCATTTTACTTAATATAGTTCGTTTATTGTGCACAAGTGAATCGGAAATAATTCCACGCATCATGGATTCTGCCTTGCCACAAAACTTCCTGGAAAGTTATAACAAGATGGCCACCATCTTGTTAGTTCATTGAAATTATATCAAGAAACCTGTTAATATTGTTACTCACTTGACAATGGCAGTAATAGTCTACTAAAAGATTGGTTGCCAAAGATAAAAAAAGAAGGGAATAAGGCCAAATCTTTCCTTTACAATACGATCATATAATGAAATAAAATAGCATCTGAACGCCAGCCAACCTTCAACATTTTTGATGATTTACTTTTTGTTTTCTCTCTCACTCACTAACATTTTTATATAAAGATTTTTCAGCTCAAATTTTTGACTGTTACACACATAAAAAAAGATTTAACGAAAATAGAATGATACACCCGTTCTGAAGAGATGCACATACATGGGGAAAACCGGATTTTCAAGATAATGCCACAAACACTTAACGACTGTGCTGGCGATTTAAAACAGTAATGTTCCTGCGAAGTCATAATTCTGACATATCCCAAAGAAGCTGGCCATTTTTGCCGATGGCCGCCTGTCAACACGTTGTAATACGTTCTCCTTTGACCAATTTCCAAATGTACGTTCAAGTGAACAACAGTGGGGTGTCTTTCATGTATAGCAAATAAAAATTAAAATTACGACACATCTATTCGGTCCTACTAATATAATGGCGCATTTGGAATTGAGTAATTTCATTGTTTTAATTTTCGGCAACAACTCCGAACACAGCTATATCACTATTATAAATAATAGTTTAAATAACTAAAAAACACGCTTTCATAAAAAATCCAACTAAAAAACAGAAAATAAAATTTAATAAATTTGGATTAAGAATAGTGTAAATTAGAAACAAATGTATATTTTTGTAAAAAGTGACAAAAATGATAAAAATACTGATTAGCTTTTTTTTAACTATTATTTATTTTATATTTTAAAACAGTATGTCTATGGTTATTACCGTATTGGCTATTCGTTTTACAACAACTTGCCACTAGGGGGCGCTAAGGCGTACTTTATTGTTATTTCGTTTTATACTGTAATTTAACATGAGAGAAATCGTAATTTACATTTCGTAAGTGAAATGTAAATTGAAAGCACGTCAACTTCGATACCCTGAAACTATTTGCCATACAAATAGGTATTAGTGATATTGCGTAGTAAGTGATTTTAAAATGTAATGGAGAGAGTGATTTCTCTTCTGTACTGAACGAATGCAATGTCTCTCCTCAAACGGAGCGAGGCGATTTAAAAGATGGCGGTACATTAAATTTACTCGTAATGGGAGTAGTGTTACTTATATTTAACTTGTGTCCGTTAACGTAATATTAACATTACAGATATCACTTCCACACACGTGCACGCATACACGCTTACACATGAAAGTGGAAGGCCTTTTTTCCCTTATGAAACTGAAATAGTTTAGAAAATTATCCGATACGAAATATATATAAGATTTACTGAGGTATATATGCTTGGTACACATATATGTTTCAACAACTCATATATGTATGAATAGTTAGCTTAGCTTAGGCTAGCTCAAAATCGCCTGAGTGCCTTAAACGTTCGCCTTAGTTGTCCGGTGAAGTTGTTAAGACCTTGCTAGGTCAATAGCGTAGTCAGTTCGAAAAAAAGAACGAAGTTTACCTAATATTTGCCGTAAAATATAAAAAGGTTAAATAATTATTCAAAGAGTGATGTTTTTTTTTAAATGTTTTTACTTAAGTAATATATGATTTTCGACAGTCCCATTTCAATTGCAATGTAACTAGTTTATGTACGTAATTTATTTGTAAAAACTATAAACTATATCATTTGAAATAAAACAATAAAATATTAAGCAAAATAATTTTATTAACAGATAAAAAATATAGAATACAACTCTTAATAAAAGTTCCACACGCAATATCATGTTGCCTCTTTTGATTACGTAAATATTCGTTAGAGATTACATAGTTGTGAACTCACACACTCTGTACTGTAGTCTAGAGATCACCTCATAAAGAGTACCGGAACATAATATTTCATTAAAGTAGTATGTACGTGTTACAGTATTGTGCCGTTCTTAAAACATTTAGTGATGTGAAGGACAAATGTAGAGTCTCTTGTAACTCCTACTCAATATTAGTATGTATAGATATTGTAATTTACATTTCGAACTGTCTACCCTATTGACCTAGCAAGGTCTTAACAGCTTCACCGGACTACTAAGGCGAGCGCTTAAGGCACTCAGCCGATTTTATTTGACTAGCTCAAGGGTGCGCGGCACACCTCGGCTTGGGCTGATGCCCATGCAATTCGCGACCTATCTGGTGGCACTGCAGACATAATCAATAATATAAAGTTAATGCAATAACATAAAAATACCAAAGAAACATTTCATACTCTGTGGGAATTAAATTTTATTTTCAAATAAATTCTAATATGCGAAAATCGGTACATTGTTAAAAGAGTTGCAATTAGTCTTTTCCTGCAAGAAACTTATCAAATGCCTCTTTGTATTTTTTTTCGCTGTCGTATTTGTCAGTGAGCTGATCCCACGCTGCCGGGTGTTGTTGCATCACAGCCCTGACCACTGCCCTTATTAATTCTTTTTGTTTAGGAGTGCACTTCTCACAAGTAGTTTCCAGTGCTTCTGGAATTACCTCTGCAAAAAAAACTTTAATTCGTTTCAAAGTAATTGGGGTAATTGTCAAAACTGTATCTTGAATATTTCATTATATGTACAAACAAGTTACTTCGCTATTACTGTTAGGTAATCGAACAGTTCGTACTTCTACTATAAAAAAGCGAATGGCGAAAAAGCCCGTCATAGTGATTCGCTTCCGCGGGTCGCGTTTCGGGATCATATCTGTGCATATCCAGCTATTCGCAGGCCGGCATGACAGCGGCGACCGGCGATGGATAGTGTGTCACTCAGTGCAGTCATTTTGCCGTGCTACTATAAAAAAAAACATATATATTTCTAGATTTTTAAATATATTTTTATATAATATATAACTTACTAACTTTATGTTTTCCTATATAAATTGAATTATTAATTGTAAACTCTTACGTAGTTTGAAATTTGGCCAACTCGTTTCAATTTCAAAACACAATATTCTCCAATTATAGAGTACAAAGAGCGAAGATTTGTAATATCTAATTTACTTGATACAATGTGGACAGTACAGAGCAATTATATGACGTAGATACAGTTTTGAATTAAATATAGGATACATCATTTAGTTGACAACTTTGACTGCTCCAGTGCTCCTATATTATTTTGGTAGAATTAGTTAGCCAATTTTATCATATCGGAAATTCGGTATATCAAAAGCCACTACAAACTGATTTATTTGTTATTAAATAATTCTTTTTTTTATGTCATTGGTGGCAAACGTACATGTGGGTCACCTGATGTTAAGTGATCACCACTGTCCATGGACACTAACAACACCAGAGGAGTTGCAAGTGCATTGCCACCCTTTGGGGGGAAGGGTTAGGGGAGGGAGAGGAGAGAGGAGAGGGGAGGGGAGGTGGGCCTCGAGCGCTCTCACTGACCGAACAAAATGCAACAATGCAAGCACTGTTACTTCACGTCGGTTTTCTATGAGAGGGTGGTACTACCCCGGACGAGCCGACCAATTCATGCTGAAATCAGTAATAGTTTCAGCGTGGCTCTACCACCATTGAACCACCATTCTACCTATTCATTGCCTCCATCTTAGTAACATTAAGATTTTTATATGAAAATTTTGTTAATAACTTCTGTTTACACTGTAAAGTCTTTGGTATCACAGTCCCGTTACATTAATTGCCGTGACAAATCACAGTGAGCCTTTAGGTACACTTTTATAAACGTACGTGTATTTTGTAAAGAATAGAAGAATATCATCAAAACTACATACTCTTAAAATCTTTGGCGTCCGGTGTACAAGGTCCTTCATCGAGGAAGCAATTTGTATAGCTGACAAGTACTCTAGGATTCTCAAGAAGAGGCTCAACGTCAAAATCATCATATCGTGAACTGTAAAAATCCGCAGCAACCACTGCCAGTACAGTTGTCAAAATGATACCGGATATTTTCATTGTGCTGAAACAAGTTATTTTTATTACAATAACGGCTCATAATACACATTTTTAACATATTATTTACGTCATATTTATTATGCAATAGTTTATTTGTTGTTAATCGTTATTATTGACTAGCTGTACCCGCAGCTCCGCACGCGTTTTTTTTAAATCGTATTAAAGAATTATAAAATTGTCAGAATATGCACAATTATAGAAATGCTCTTTAAAAGCAATTGTAAGTACGACATGGATGCCACTTACAGTAACAGGTAACTTGTACATTAGATATATTAATACTAACAGCGTGCCAAATGAGGTTTGTCATCAGCAACATATTTGGAACCTTGACCCACAATATAACTACCTCAGTGCTCACTTACACTGTATAAGGAACTAATGGAACAATAACTTAAAATATTATTATTAAGATTTACATTTACGTTACATTTAATATACATTGCCATTATAATTAAGATTCTGTGACTATACAAAAAATAAACGCTTGTCTGTTCTGCGAGAAATTGTATTATGGAACTCTTTACATAATACGTTTATAATCTAAGATCCTATTAGGAAGACCTCTATATCATTAAAGTTATTAATAATTATAATGTCGAATTGTAAACAATAAACTGTTAATTATTTCTCTTATTAAAAATAATGACTTGAAATCTTACTAAATTTATGCAGACAAAGTCGCAGGTAACAGCTAATCTAAAATAGAATAACCTCAATTACTTTTTATAAGGCTCGCTATCTACCAGTGAAAGTCTCGTGAAAATAGGTCTAACCGTTTTGGTGATAGCATAGTGGGCGAAGCCACGGTTAACAGCTAGTATAAAATAAAATTGCCTAAATTACTTTTTGTAAAGTCAGCTATCTGCTAGTGAAAGTCTCGTGAAAACAGGTCTAACCGTTTGGATATAGCATTGTAGATAAAGCCGCGGTTAATAGCTAATCTAATTTAAAGTAACCTAAGTAACCCACTGTAATTTCAGCTATCTGCGAGTGAAATTTTCGTCAAAATCGGTGCAGCCCTTCCGGAGATTAGCCGGAACAAACAGACACAGACAGACCGACAAAAATTTTAAAAATTGCATTTTTTGTTATCAGTAGCGTGTATACTTTCGTAGCCTATCAGTAAAAAAGTTTTATTTTGATATTACATACATACACTTCTTTTTAATTTTATGTATAGAAGAAGATAATATCAGCTGATGTTATTGTAACGTGCGAACAAGAAAGCATTATTCAACCTCCAATTTGTGTAAAAGAGAGAACACTTCACGTTCATCATATTTACAACCTTGATATGAATAATTAGAACGGATAAGATTGACAATGAATATATCAGAGGAAGTTTGCAATTAGTAGCAGTAACAAAGAAATTGAGGAGTAATAGGTTAGTATGATATTGGCATGTCATGAGGAGAGATGAAAACTATATAACTAGAAAAAATTTGAGTATGATGATATCCGGATATAAAAGTAGAGGAAGACCGAAAATCGTATGGTGTGTAAAAGGTGTGAATACTGAGAAGACATCTGATAGGTGGGAGTGGAGAAGGAAATCATGTTGTGCCGACCCTACTTAGATGGGATAAGGGTAAGAAGATGATGATGAATAACAAATAGCTCGATTTTACAATTATAATCCTTCAGCGTATATTATAAAGTTCACTTTTATCTTTATAAGTATCCATAGTTTTATTGGAGCAAATAACATGTTCTAATATAGGTTGGAGTTAGAATAATGACCATTGTATTAATTAAAAGATGGACTGAACAACAATTTGCTGTTTCGTTTTTACTTTTGATAATATAATTGTTCATTTATGTTTTTTTTTCTTTCGAACTGACTACGCTATTGACCAAGCAAGGTCTCAACAGCTTCACCGGACCACTAAGGCGAGCGTTTAAGGCACTCAGCCGATTTTATTTTGACAACTAGCTCAAGGGTGCGCGGCACACTTCGGCTTTGGCTGTTGCCTGATACATGCAATTCGCGACCTATCCAATAGATACATCCTATCCTATCCTATCTGTATCGCGCGAACAGCGTACTCAAGGGCTCCACGCCGAAGGAACGGACCTAGGCTTGAGCTTCTGCCGAGGGGGGCCTAGTCTGGTGTGCGGGAGCGAAATTTACCCCCAGACCACGGCGGCGTGATCTGTAGTTACGCGGGCGTGGGCGTGAGCACGCTCTGTTTAGAGAGACAGGCTGGTACTGATCATTCACTGCCGTTATTTCATCGGGAGAGTCGGTAATCCATTTATGTTGTTTATGTTTTGTTTTATGTGTTATTCTTACAAATTATATTCGACATAAACATCAATTTAACAGATAGCAAAATAATTGACAACAATTTATAAATTGTTCTTGAAAATAACAAAACATTATTGACATATGCTACTATAGGCAATTAGAGAATAGGTATATGTCAAATGACGCATATTGTGTAGTTATATAAATCCTTGTACTGTCAATTACGTACAGGTTTATAATTATCATTCATACTAATCTCAGGAACTACTAGACCGATGTGAATGATTCTTTCAATGTTATATAGCTTATTTATCGAGGAAGGTTATAGGCTATATATCGTCACGCTATGATCAACAGGAGCAGAGCACTAATGAAGAATGTTTCAAAATTGAGGTTTTTTTCCTCTTGAGAGCTTCCGCTGTGTGTTAGCGCTAGCCCAAAGTAACTATTCTACGCCTTATAAAACCTTATAAGTTTATTAATAACATCTACAAATGCAATCATATTATGCTACTCTGATTCCTGCGTACATTGCCACGAAGTCTTGTCAATGGTCGCAATAAATACAAATGGGAACACATTATAGTTTATAGTGGAAGGGTTTTCCCTTATTTTCACACTTGGTTGGATAACCATTGTCAGATACAAAATACGTGTAAACGATAGACACAAGTCAAAATGTGACTTACTAACGTACAGATATGTTTAGCTAAAAATATTCGCGCATCCAAGGTAACAATCCAAGGCAAGGTTCATCCACTCTGGCACTCAATGACTGACACACTGATGACTTAAACGCGGTAAATTTGTCAACACTTTTGTTTGACTTCAAAGAACATAAGTTCCTTCTATTTCATCATATTTCTATTTATACTTTCTTTTATTTAAATGTAGAAACTACAATTTTCGTAGGTATATAAAAATAGAAGATATTGGGATTTTTGCAAAAACTGCAGATCCGTTCTTTGATACAGTGGACAGTTGGCAATACTAAAATGTTCGTTCAATAGTACATCTATTCATTGTAACAAACTTAATGTTACTTATGGTTTGCTTATCATAAGAAGCAAAGCTATCACTTACTGTAATTCTCTCCTATTGAAGAGGTATTAGAATAGAATATAATATAATATCAAATAATAATCAATTTTCTTTATAGAGAAACCTGTCTTCTGCTCGACATTTGAATAGTAGAAGAAGCGATATTTAATATTTATCTGCAATAGTTTTTATTTATAACTACTGGCTTTATCACCTAAATTAATAATAATAAAGCCTTTTTATTTCCGAAAATGCTACAAAGTTCACGAAACAAGTTATTTTTAAAATGGTTTGTTTACTAAATAATATCTCGCACTTCGGTGTGCCTCTTGGCATAGGCCTCCTCCAGCTCTCTCCATTGAACCCTGTCACCTGTGACTCTGGTCCAATTAGGACCCAAGGTTGAGCGGATGTCGTCGCTCCATCTTATTCTCGGACGTCCTTGTTTTCTCGTGCTCTCCCTTGGGTACCATAGAGTGATTAGCTTACTCCATTTATTCAGTTTGCAGCGCAACATATGTCCCGCCCATGTCCATTTCAGATGTTCGATACGAGCGACTATATCTATCACTTTCGTTTTGCTCCGAATTTCCAAATTACTAATTTTATCACTAAGTCTGACTCCCAAGATGCTTCGTTCCATTGCTCTTTGTGTATTAACTAGTTTTTGTCTGTGCTTTTCTGTTAGTGCCCATGTTTCGCAGCCGTATGTCATGCATGGAAGAATGCAAATATTGAAAGTCTTTCTTTTGATATTCATGCCTAGATCTTTGTTCTTCATTATTTCTTTTAGGGACCAATATTTTTTCCAGCCTGAAGCTATTCTTTTGTTTATTTCTCTGGACATTGGGTCCTCAGGAGATATAATTTATCACATTTGTTATACATATAATTTGTCACCTAAATTACTTAATACAAATGTTTAGTGAAAGTACTTCCAGATAATCGCTTCCATTAACACATAGGGATGATTTTTACACTTAATATTCTCGCACCCGAAATATGATATGGACTATTTACGATTGCTTCTACTAAATCTAGCTTTTCTAAGTTTTTGACGGAAATGGCCTACATTATTCGCTCCATGATTTACTTAGAATTTACGCATAATGTCTCTTGTAAGCGTTCATGTGTTAGTAAAAGTACTATGCCTATTGAAACTTATCGATGTATATATTACCATCAGGAATTAGCTATCGGTCCAAGGTCGGTAACGGAACGGTTTAGTAGAGTGAATATCAACACTTCTGGACTCCTTGGGTTGAAGATTACATACAGGAATTACAGACAAGGATAAAGTTGAAGAAGCATAAAGAAAAACTCAAGTCAAATACTGTAGTGATTATTAGAAAAAATAGTCAACTATCATTAAAATAGTGCATGATACAAATTTTACTGACTATTCCAGGACCAGGTGGTGTATCCTGGGTGGCTAATATACAAATAGTGTCAGATGTAATTCGAAGACTGTATACAAAAACATGACCTTTGCTCCAGCATTCAAGCGTGGATAGCACAATATGTTTTATTTAAAAAGATGGTTTATACACCAAACAAAATTTATTGAAACAGTAAACTTGTTACATATCTATTTACACATAGAATATGATATTTATGTATCGGTAAGGTTATGCTCATAATGTGGTCGGCCGAGCCCTTTATTTATCCCATAGTAACAAGTATAATATTCGCGTATAAAGTTAGAGAACCGCTGGCCGAACTAATACGAAATCACGCCACGGCGGCACCACGACTAAGTATCGACATTAGTTGTCGGAATAGTCTCTATGAATATGACCCAATTTTGAAAGATATCATCAATTTGTCCGTGGCCTTAAACCGATCAGTGGAATTCAAGGTAATTTCTACTTCTGTCTTATAATATCTTAAACACTATTAAGACTTCTTTATCTATAAAGTTACTGAGTTCGTAATATGTCTCCTCCAAAACAGCTTGGCAAATTTAGGTGACTTTTTAAAATTATTCAGTCATGGACTTTTCTTAGCTATAATTAGATCAAATAGGTGGTATCGTTGTGAATATATAAATTTTGTTTTCGAGTTTACCACCGATTTATTCTTTGTATTTACGTTTAATTCAGATCTGAGCCTACAGAATCGGCTTATATTTCAAGATCTAGATTTCTTATATATAACTATCTCTATATAATAGAGATTTTTTCAGAAAATGTCTAAAGCATTTAAATACACTCAGGAAGTGTTTATCAAAACGATTCTTACCGACATTTTTTCCGAACTTTTACTCAAACCTCAAGTATTTTGATAAAGAAAAAACTGGTTGGCTACCGAAAAACATTGTTTACGAATTTTGTGGAACTAAATTAATCAGGTTTGATCCTGCATTAATAGAACCATTGTTGTCGATGTGGCAGGCCTTTGATGGTTCTAAAGTTGAATATAAAACTTTCGTACATATAATTAACTATAGAGAACCTTCTCCGGAGATACCTAAAATACATGATATACCAGTTGAATGTCTTGATTTTCGTACAACTTACACGGAAATGGTTAAACCAAATCAGGAAATAGACAAACGAGGTATGGCTGGTGTACCTTCAGGTAGGTATTTTGATAAAGATTATCCTGTTACACCTGGAGGTTGTTGTAAAGCCGACCGTACGTGCCTTCCGCATGAATCTGATATGAGATCTTGTATTGCACCTAGCGTTTTAACTCTATTTCATATTAATCATAGAGACATGTATGCTAAACGCGATCCAGGTACGGTAAAAAGGGTATTCGAAGCAAGCGGTGAAGAATTTTCAGACCAGAGATTTAATGATATTTGGAAAGAAGCTGAGAAATATCATTCTAAGGGTTGGGTTTGTTATGAGACATTTCGGAGAGCGCTGGAAAAATTCTCAGAAGTTCCCTCAGAAGGAATCATTGATAATCAGAAATTATAATTCTTATGTGGCTTTAGTTAATCGCTATTGATCATAGATTTATTTTGAATATAAATATAATCTCTTTGATTTGGAATACCGTTATGTAATTCATAAACATTTTTATATTCTAGCTGAGCTTCAAGAAAGTCCTTAAAGGCTGTTGATTGCCGTCGGCGTCGAAAATATAGACAAGATTGTATATGTGAGGTTGGTTATTTAACTTCCTTTACACGTTGCTTACCCATGTGCTGTTATTATATTTTTAAGTACACTTTGAGCTTTAAGTTGCCAAAGGTTGAGGCAATTGTTCTTCAATTTACGAATCGTTGATATCTTTATATATAAATTTCTTCTGTGTGTATTTCACTGAACTCCTTCTAAACGGCTGGACCGATTTTAATAAAACTTTGTGTGCGTGTTCCAGTGTATCCGAGAATAGTTTAGATTCACAATTGGACCCGGTAGGTGGCGGTGCGGTTGACTTTTAGGATTTTTTTTATAATTATCAAGGCAGGATAGCGTCCGCCAGGTCCGCTAGTAATTTATATTTCTTTTAGGCATAAAATATCTACATAGAAAACTGATAAATGAGTCGTTCATTGCAAAATGAGCTAAATCCAATTTTAATCGTTAATATAACACGTTCAAATTTTTTAAGATTTCCTGTTTTTATACACGGAGATCGAAGTTCAAATTTTACCGTCCATAAGGTTTTTACTTTTTTTATGATCTTCGCATTTTACATGTACGAAATTTGAAGTACTTCAAAAATAACGATATTGATTAACAGTGTTAGTGGGTACTAAAGTTTTGACTAAAGAAGTGCCACTGCCACTGTCTTTCTGCCGCAGAAAGCAGAAGTTTCTACACTATTGTATCCCATTCGGTAGGATGAGGTTGGTAGGACACAGCAGGACTTTTCGAAGTTAATTATAAACAGCTACAAGTCCAAGAAGTAAATCGTATTAAAAAATGAACGTAATCTATCCAGTACTTTTTGCACCATGCACGTTGCATGCATTGCCACGTAGACTTTCGCGGTGTTAGTACAAAAAAGTTAAATACATATTGAATACTTACTTTAAAAAGGTCTCGTATTAAATGCACCACAGTCGCTGAATGTTCAGCATCTTGCTCTTTTCTCTCGCTTTGGTTACTTTCAGTTAGACTTGCGAAAAAGGATAACGCGAACTTGTCTTGGGCGAGCGCGGTGCATGTAATACGAAACCTTTTTAAAGCAAGTATTCAATACGTATTTAACTTTTTTGTAATAACACCATATTTGATTTATTTATGTAAAAGTTAATGTATTGCCAGAAATCCAAGGACCTTCGTTCAAGGGACATCTCACATAAAATCAAAAACGTTTTTCTTTTCTCTTGTTATATTTAGATCTTTTTTTTATCGATTTGTATGTTTCTTAAACTATAACACATAGCAGCAAATAAAGAATTAAAATTATTATATTCAATTAATCTTCTTCAATATAAAGTAAATATAGTAAGTAAATGTAGTTGTATGTATAGTCCGCGCCAAACTTTTTGACCGATCTGAACGTAATGACGCAGAACAGAAATTTAGTTATAAATACATACTATTTTATATGTATAACTAGATGACCCGTGCAACTTCGTCTGCATCGAATCGGTTATGTAATTATTTACGACATCATATTAGAAACCTCAAAAATAACAATATTTCTCCACTATTTAATGGATGTTATTATACTTATAAACCTTCCTCTTCAATCACTCTATCTATTAAAAAAAGCGCATCAAAATCCGTTGCGTAGTTTTAAAGATTTAAGCATACATAGGGATATAGGGACAGAGAAAGCGACTTTGTTTTATACTATGTAGTGATATCGTCACAAACTACAGGATAATTAAATGCCAATTTTAGATTCCCGTAAGAATATTTCAACTTTTTTTTGTATTAAACTTTTGACGATATTATACGCACGCTCGAACTTACAGCTATATTCAGAGCGGCCAAAAAGATTGACGAGGACTGTAAATGATATGTGCGTAAAAGGTGTGAATACTGAGATGACATTTGACAGGAGAGAGTGGGAAAAGAAAACATGTTGTGCCGATCCTACTTAGGTGGAATAAGGGTAATGGTGATGATAGTAAACGTAGTTGTATTTATTATTATTTAATTTGATTAATTATTTAAGTTGATTATTGAAGTGAAACTTCTTTAGGCGCATGAGGGTAAAATTTTTACAGATGTAACGTCACGCAGGTATGCAACGGAAGTGACGTCATTTGCAGTAAACGTAGATTTTTCATTTATTTTATTTTTTTCTATTTTTGTATTACTTATTATTATTTATTTATTTATTCTATTTTATTATTATTATTATTTTTCTATTTAGTTTTTTTTTTTTTTATTATTATATTTTTCTAAAGTTTTAGATTTGTATAAATATAAACAAGACTTATAAATTAGTTCGCTAAAGAAGTTTCACTTCTGACATGTGTACTTTGTACGCACGCACTTTTTTTTAATAAGGAACCTCGATAATTATTTCTCAGCAAGCAACCTGTCAGTTTTCATTATATGTATGAATGGGTAATAAACACATTAATTGGTACATTGATTGATTGGTATATTGATCAACGATAAGAATGATTTTAATAACAGTTAAACTGCACCATTAAATATGTTGTTAGTTCACGGTTTAATAATTGAGTAATCACTACATTATAAAACAAAGTCCTCTGCCACGTCTGTCCGTCTGTTCGCGATAAACTCAAATACTACTGAACGGATCTTCCTGCAGTTTTCATCAATAGATAAAGTGATTCATGGGGAAGGTTTAGGTGTCTAATTTGTCAGGGATTTATTTATGACCACGACGGGACAAGGGAAAGTGCGTTGCCAGCCTGTTTGGGGGAATGGGAGGGAGGGGGAGGATAGGGCAGGGGAGGGGCCTCCGGCGCTCTCACTGTCCTAACGAAACGCAACAATGCAAGCACTGTTAATTCACATCGGTTTTCTATGAGAGGGTGGTACTACCACTGGCGAGCCGACCCATTCATGCTGAAGCCAGTAATAGTTTCAGCGTGGCTCTACCAACATCCGCCGAGCCCGCTAGTCGAGTATAAAAAAAAACAACATATGTATTTTTAATTTAATAACTAATATATTTAAATTAAGTTATAAATGCATCAATAAGTCCAAGGTATCAGTCATTCAGATGGCTAAGGATTATTTAAAAAACAATTTTTCACGTAGCTGTAAGAACCATTAAAAGGGCAAGTCAGTTATTATTGAGTTAAACTACAAAGTTTGAACTAAACCCCTGTGGCTAAAAAACTGTACAGTCCCTCTTTATTGGCACGGCTCAGGTTGTATTTGTCGAGTAGCTCCAAAAACCTGGTTTCACTTTTAGCCCTGATGGCAAGCAGTAAGGTGCGAAATGCTACTTTTTGTTTTAATGTGCAACGCCCGCACGCTGTTGGCAAAGCTTCCGGCAAAGCACCTGTGAAAAAGAAAATTTATAAATATGGAAAAAAATGATATAAGTGATTTTTTTATTGTAGAAGGCGTTATTGGCGGAAATCCGCCAGTATTCAAAGTAACACCACTATAGTATTTAATAATTACATAGTATAAAATAAAGTCCCCTAACGCGTCTGTCTGTCTGTCTGTTCGCGATAAACTCAAAAATTACCGAACGGATTTTCATGCGGTTTTCACCGATGGATAGAATGATTCATGAGGAACGTTTTAGTATATAATTTGTCAAGGATTTTTTCATAACGGGGGGCGGGACAACGTCTCCCGGGCCCGCTAGTAAATGATAAAGTAATAGACATCTATAGTTGCTTTTGCTTTTTAAATGATATGCTTAAACACAAACATACAAAAACCCAAGATACAGACACGAATAAATGTAGCGCTCAAAGCCGTCCCGCACACACTTCCCAATATACATACGTGGTTATAGTTATGCGAATAAATTTATGTTTTTACAAATTCGACCGTACCTGAATTAATTAAAGTTGTTTTTACAAGGACGCAAGCGATGCGAGACTATTTGGAACGAGTGCATAATCCAAAACTGACATTTTATTTTATCTCAAACGATTCTGATGAAAATTTGTACACGGGACTTACGTATTACTAGCTTTATCCCGCGGCTTTGGCGGTTAATATAGATTTGACCTATTCCTCGGGAATAATACTCCTTTTCATGATGACCGAATGAATAATTAATACGTGAAAGAGTAACAAAGAAACAAACAAACTCATTATCGCATTTATACTATTAGTTACGATTCCAAAAACGATAGTCTATTAACATTAATTACTTTTTTAAATCCTACAATATACTCATATATACATAACTCTTATATATTAATACGTGAAGCCAAAACTTTGTACCCCTTTTTAAGAGAATTGCGCGAACGGATGAACGTGAAATTTGGCATAGTTAA
>MNPI01025170.1:0-30116 GCA_015888305.1 Antheraea pernyi
TTTTTACAATTTACCAGTGAACCACTAGCATATTATATTTACTACAGTTGTATATAGGCCAGTCTACGCAACCCGATGGGATTTTTCTTTAGAGACATTTCGTCAGTCTGGCCACAACATTAAACCGGCAATCTGGTGGACCCAGCGCACGATTAATGATTCAATATGCTTTTGTTTTGATGTGTTTTTTTATGAGAGATTATTTATAAGATATCTACTACAGCATACACGTTATTTACATTTTTCGACTTTGTAATTGTTGTTTTAAAACGATAAAATCTGTACATTTCATGTAGGCTTAATAATGAAATAAAAAAGTATAGCATATTGAATAATTCTAATTTTGATTACAAATCAAATCCAGAAGCTCGCCGTTGATGGTCCAGAATATTTGAGACGTTTTGACCAGTTTCATGTTTATTATACATATATTTTGTAGTGGATTTTATTCAATATAATTAAACTTTAAACTTTTTGTTACTGTACTACTTATGCAAAATCATACAAAAACGCTTACCTGCAATAATTTAATAGTACCTATCGTGGTTTCTTAGTGGTTTTTGATTCGGCCAATTTTATTCAACAGAAATATTAAACAATTATGAAGATAAAAAACATTTTTATGTGATAAAGTTCAATAAAAATGATAACAACGTGTGAGCTAAAATCAATTTAGTATCTTGACAAAGTTAGTGTATATGTTCTATTATTTTGCAAACTAGAACTCAACACACTAACATCAATATTTAGCTGTTGTTATATTTAATAGTTATTAGGATTAAAACCAAACTTGATAATCCATAAGCTCGAAGCTTAGACTTCAAAGAAGTCTAACTAGTGGATTATTTGGAAAATAAACACCGAATTTGGAACTCTCAGGGCAATAAAATAGTTTAAGCGTGAGTTGCACCAGTCAACGTTAACGTCTTTAATTCGGTTAAAGTAATTGTTCGGCAATAAATACGTGGCACCAATTGATAATAGTTAAGATGATTTCACCATTAAAACGTTAACCATTACTCTACTCCATGTTCACGGTATAGTGTTAAAGTTATTATCCGTTTTTGAACTGGTTGTCAAGTTTAATTAACTTCAAAATATGTCCTTACTGTGAGAGATTCTTTGGGAGACTCAAAATAGTTTTTCCTATGACAAAACTAGTATATCTGAAGATGATTCATTCCATTCAAGGTCCACAAAACTAAGTTCCATGAACAGAAATGAATACGAATACCCTGCTAAGTTTGAACACAGCATGTATAAAATATGAAGACAAAGTCATATTATTAAAAAAAGGAAAATTAAACATTTCAATAAAAAAAAACTAGTTGAAGACAAAGAAACAAAAAAAATCGAATCGAAACGTAAACTATTAAAAAAAGAAAGCATGCGATTTAAAGGATAATGTTGGCCTACGTTAGTTCTTGCTAACGGTAGATGAAACGAATTCCTATACGTGGAACACTCAAGGGTATTTACTGAAGAAAATTTGAAGATTCAAGGACAACCTGTATCAATTTGTATATAAACTAATGTTTATATGATGTAATACATCAGCCACCTTTCTACGACTCTGCAATGGTTTCATTTTATAATGCTCTAAATGTTTGGAGTATGAGTTTAAGGTACTATTATGGTATTTGTTGTCGTAATAGGAGAGGTAATATAAGAAACGTTTTTGTACTCTTTCTATTATATCTATATGAACCCTTGTTGGATTCCATACTGGACTATAATATTCCAGAATACTACGAACTATTGAATTAAAAATGATAATGGTTCTTAGCATTGGCTGTTGAAATATTTTTTATTGTCTGAAGATAACAACCTGAGAGATGGGATGACTTATGAATAATATTATTAATATGTGGACGAAATGATAATGCGGAATCCATAATAACTCCTTACATCTTAGAAATAAGAAAATGTATATCCTTAGAGTTTAGATTTTAGTTTCTAAAAAAAATGTTGGCTTTGTATTTAAATATTTGGTAAGACCGCCGACTATCAAGTCAGTATATACACACTATGCACAACAAAATGTATTACTATAATATAAATATATAATACATTGGATTACTTTTCGCCGAATTAACTAATGATATGAGTATATCAATATTGAAAAAGCCTAATATACAACAACTGCACGGAAATAGATGCAAAGTAACTTAGTTACACAAGAAAATTATAACATGTTAATTTGTTGCGCGCAATGAACAGCTGACAGGTGTAACAAATACTTACGAAGCAAATAATGTTGCATTCTTTGATTTTAGAAATTTTTTAAAGTATTATTTATTGCTAACTAATTGCTTTATTAAAGTATTAGTAACCCTACTAACTCCAATTATTACAAAATGTTTGACGATGAAATATGTTTTGGTAAATGTAGTTGTTAGTGACTCTTGTCATTGCTAACATTAACTTGAATCATTACAATAACCGGCATTTTGATGCTCAGCCTTAATCTAATACACGGTACAATTTGTCACCCGAAGCGCGAACGTGGCAGAGCAAGGTTTTGTGAAGCGACTAGACTGCTAGCTGGTGAGACGTTGCGGTGATAGTTCGTTAGTGGCGCCATTAGAGTCAAGCTCGCGGTCTTTATCTTTTAACCCTGTTCTGCATTAATATTCGTTTGTGTAAGGAGGTTAAATGAATTAGGTTTATCGAAGAAGAAGATATTTTTACCAAAACCCAGTAACTTTTCGACGTGTTGTTGAAATAGTAAATAGTACTCTAACTGTGAGTATTTTATCCCAACAGGTCCGCTCTGTCAGTAGCTGGATATATTTAATTTCGTATGATGCGCATCACAATACATACACCGAGTTAAAGTTTGAACACTCACTATTTCAACGACATGATACTTAATGGTTGCATTTAACATATGAAATGATAATATCAAAACAAATACTAATAAACAACAAAGAGAACCTTAGATAAAGTTTGTTGGCGTGTTCGGACACAGCTTCGATGGACGTAGATTCAAATCATAGAAACTGAATCGAAGCTTCAGCTTGGAAAATATCGTGATAAAACCATAGCATGGTGGTAGAGGTTTTCTTAGTGCGCCTGACTAACTACCACCTTCAAGTTGAAAATATGTCGCCAAGCACCTGTTGGTGTGTTCCGGCAGGTGAACTTCCGAGTCGGCCCTCTAGGTTTGACGTATTTACCACCTTAGACCACGCCGTCATTTAACATCAGAAAAAAATGGCCAAACGTTAAAATCCTATAAAATATAAATAACAGAGTAAGGTCAGTAAAGGTTTTTGAAGTTATACTTCTTTTGGCGTGTTAGGGAAAAATGATTAGAGTAATTTTTTACGATGCGCGCGCACACCGTCACGAAAAACCGACACACTGAAGTTAGCTATAGTTAACTTTTTCTTTTGTCAGTGTCGTTTTTTCTACAAACGTAGAATAAGGCGAAAGATAAAATTTTTGAAAAGATTTGTTACGCCAAAGAAGTATAACTTCTGACGCGTGTACATAAATACACACACACATTCTTTTCCGAACGGACTATACACTATTGACCTGATGGGCCTTCACAGCTTCCATGGACTAAATCAAAAAAGTTTACTCCCTAATAACATAATATAAGCTAAATCATATCTCGTTGAATTATATTCGTCGATTCACCTAACACCTATTAGTTAACAGGTTTGATTGTTCACATCCACTTGACCCTTCATTGGCGTGAACTTTGACGCCGTTCATTGCTCCCTACCCCCTCGTAAAGTTCCTTTTATGGAGCACGAGGGGACAAATCGATTTTTTAATAGAGTAATAATGGATTCGCTGCACCTTCACATCGTTTTACCTTCAGGTACTTGTAAAGGACGGTTTAGGTAAAGTTACACTCATATTAATATTATGTGGTAAAAATAACTTTGATATATAAGAAT
Source organism: Antheraea pernyi (assembly GCA_015888305.1). NCBI lineage: Eukaryota > Metazoa > Arthropoda > Insecta > Lepidoptera > Saturniidae > Antheraea > Antheraea pernyi. Next base: position 3,915 of record MNPI01025170.1, read on the forward strand.
ACAGCACTTGTTATTTTTTTAAGAGGGTGAAAGTTTACGAATATCTACTAATACATTATTATTATTATTAGAAATTCATTTTTTTTATTTACTTCGAATATGTCATAAAACTGTAATTAAATTTAAACTCCATAAATCGAAACGAATGAAAACTAAGATAGAAACTTTAATTTATTTTGGACAAATTTAAAAGACATACAAGAAAACTTTTGCTTTATAATTTGTTGGTATAATAAGATCTTATAAGTTTGCTTTGATTTTCTACATGTTGGAGGTATGTAATTTCCTTGACTTTTTAATTGTGTATATATGAATACTATTTATTACATGATTTTTTTTACACTTTTCTAAGTGATTTTTTTTTTCTTTCTATGAAATGTTATTTCAAGTCATTCCATTTGTCCACACAGACACCTTTAAAAAATCTCCCATTTGCGAGTATAATTGTATAAAAACACCTTTGAGAAATATATTAAAATTGCTATAATAATTACTATTATTATATAGAGATAAAAAAATACCAAAACCAAAAAATACCAATATTTTTTGTCTAGAATAAAATCTTAATCAAATTAAATTATTTATATGTTCTCCTCGTTTAATATTCCTTTTTAAATATTTTTTTTTTAATATTTTATCATTTTTATTTCCATTATATACAACACAATACAACTATGCATGTATATACAACTCATTTGTAAATATCTCATTATATCATTAATGATATTTCAACTAAACGGTTGTTAATCTAACTACTATAATTGTATAATAGTTTTAGGTATATCATTTCGCATGTGTGTCTTTTTTTAAATATTCAAATAATACTTATTAAAACGACGACTGTCGCAATGCGATAATAAATATTAGTACCGTCAACTTGTAACGGTCTCACTGCTTGGCCAATGCAAAGTTATCTTTCTGGGGGCATGGCCAAATCGCCATACCAGTTCACGACGTATTGACAATATTAAACTAAAACAAAAACCACAGTTATATATTTTCCCCACATGCAATGGTATTACAAGCACATTACTTAGGTTCATGTTTCGTTACGATATTCTCCTTCAGCGTCAACAGAAAGCGTTAGGTACTAATTTAGAATAGTAAATGTACGCGCATTCCGAAATATCCATTGATGCAGTCCGAGGTTCAAATTAGCGGACACCGAATCGATATTCTAGCGGTCAAACCACTCGAACATCACGACGTGACGTTCCAACGTTCCCACTTAATTGTATTGTATTTAGTTGAATGTAAAATGCAAATATTAGGGCAAAAACTTCTATATTTTACATAAGTATACAGTTGTATGTACAATAATTGGTGTTATCCGCAGGGGCGGCGGGTCGTCGAGGTCGCAAGCCGTGACATTGCTCCCCTTTATTGAACTCATTCGCGCTCCCTTATCGCGAATTAGCCCTCGTAGCATTCAGTACACGGACAGAGTAGACCGTTCCGAGTTCTTCAATTTAAACCAAACACTCTTCTGGTTAATGATAGTTCACTTATTAAGGCATTTACATATTTGTACATAATTTAAAACCAAATTATGACGTATATCATACACAGGTGTAATCACTACATAGTATAAAACAAAGTCCTCCGGCGCGTCTGTCTATCTGTTCGCGATAAACTCAAAAACTACTGAGCGGATTTTCATGAGGCTTTTATTAATAGATAGAGTGAGTGATTCATGAGGAATGTTAAGATATATCATTTGTCAAGATTTTGTATAAATTGGTTGAAATATAACGATAAGTGTTGGAAGTGTGGGAAGAAGTCAAACCGCCTGGGAAAACGAAGAGTTTAGTTTAGTCGAAAACGCTGCCTGTTGAGTTATAATAAAACAATTTAGATAAACGACGCAGACGAAGTCGCGGGAATCAGCTAGTATAATATAATTCTTTGTCAGTTATATACTGTAGGGTGGACACATATCACAAGCCTAGAGAATACTCACGATCTCAAAGTAGGTGGTTAGGTAGAAGACCCAAGAATGAATCGGACACATAAGTCACGGGAACAATTTGTTGAATAACAAAAACCACGTGGGCCTTTGTCGCAAAAAGTGTGCACATCGACGAAAAATAAAAAAGTTATGTCAAACTGTTATATAATAATTATTAATACCATTTGCAAATTGTCCTTCGCCTTAAGAGTATGTCTGTATTATATTCTGTCAGCCAAACCGAATTAAAGCTCGACTTTAAATAACAATACATGGTCATGTCTCGATAAAGTACTTGATATATACCGTAATATACGGTTGATGAAATTTCTATTTCATTGGGCCGATGATGTGTATAGGACTTGCGCGCTTGTCAGATTTTACGAATTTCAGTAAATGGGCGTATTCGATTGAAAATTGGAAAGTATCCCAGAATGGAGAGTTTGGACAGCTCGATATTCAATATTGCCAATCAACTACGACCGGCGGGTTGCCTCAGTGTTCGACAGGGGGATGTTATCGGCGGTATTCTATTTAAATTGCGAACATTTGTTAAATGACTGACCTTAATTAGTATCTATGAGAAGTTATCGTTTTGAAATTCGCCTATAGTAACATCGGTGGTAATATGAAGACTTCGAAACTACTATAAAACGTTATTATTCGCTTTAATAACTAAAGCAGAGAAGCTCTTGTACGAAATATTAATTTCATGAAGTTGTAACGAGGGATTATATAAAATTGAAGCTGAGTTTGTAACACAATATACCTATATAGGTATCTAAGTACTACATCGTTACTAACGCTGACAGGTGCTTTTCCTTCACGGTATTAATCTCGGGTAACAAGCACGCTCATATACGTGTAACAATTAACTTTTATAATGATAATTTGGAATGACTTTATAAAACTATATCCGAACCTTCATTGTTATATTTCCTTATATATCACTAGCGGCCCGGCAGACGTTGTCCCGCCCTGATTATAAATGAATCCTTGACAATTTATACACCAAAACGTTCCTCATGAACCACTTTATCCACTGGCGAAAACCGCTTGAAAATCCGTTCAGTAGTTTTTGAGTTTATCGCGAACAAACAGACGCTTTGTTTTATACTATGTAATGATTACCAATTATTAGCTTGTAGAAATAACTCCTGCCACGATATGAGTTAAATAGATTAGTAAGAAATGTTTCTGTACACTACTACATATTATGAAACAAAGTCCTCTGCCACGACTGTCTGTTTGTCTGTCTGTCTGTCTGTCTGTCTGTCTGTTCGTAATAAAATCAAAAACTACTGAACGCATATTCATACGGTTTTCAAAAGTAGGTAAAGCGATTCATAAGGAAGGTTTAGGTATATAATTTGTCAAGGTTTTTTTGAAGTTATACTTCTTTTGGCGCGTTAGGGAAAAATGATGAGAGTAAATTTTTACGATGCGCGCGCACACCGTCATAAAAAACCGACACCGAAGTTATTACGATGCGCGCGCACACCGTCACGAAAAACCGACACCCTGAAGTTAGCTATAGTCAACATTTTGTTTCTTTATATTTTTTGTTTGTATTTCTTTGTATTAAAACTTTCAATGTATTAAATACCTTTTTTCTATTGTTAGTGTCGTTTTTATACAAACGTAGAATAAGGCGAAAGATACAATTTTTTAAAAGATTTTTTATCTTGTTACGCCGGAGAAGTATAACTTCTAACGCGTGTACATAAGTACACACACACATTTTTTTTTATTGTGAGAGTAGGATAACGTCCGCCGTGACCCGCTAGTATATTTATAATTGTATTTGATTAATGACTATTCAGCTTATACTATGAGAGGTATAGATATTATTTATTTTCCTCTAAAATGTGATTGATTACCCTTTCCCAATTTGTTGTGTTTTTTTATATGCTATGTGTCTTAACGAAAAAGACAGTAATTGTTGAATTGGTTATATAATGATTAAAAAAAATAAGCGACACTTATAACATGAATTTCGACTTCCTTTATTTATGCTTAAATGGGAAATAACCCTGAATAATTAGAAAGAAAGAAATATATTTATTGCCATAGCATAACTATACAAAAAAATCTTAACCTTATTATCTTAATCTTAAAAAAGCAAAACTATGACAAAGAGACCTAGCGTCAGCGTATTGCCGCCTTTGAAAACAGCGCTGGTTTTCAGGTTGTGTTTTTTTTTATATGCTATGGTGTCTCAACGAAAAAGACAGTAATTGTTGAATTGGTTATATAATGATAAAAAAAATTAAGCGACACTTATAACATGAATTTTGACTTCCTTTATTTATGCTTAAATGAGAAATAACCCTGAATAATTAGAAAGAAAGAAATATATTTATTGCCATAGCATAACTATACAAAAAAATCTTAACCTTATTATCTTAATCTTAAAAAAGCAAAACTATGACAAAGAGACCTAGCGTCAGCGTATTGCCGCCTTTGAAAACAGCGCTGGTTTTCAGCTAGGCCCCAAAATTTCCCGGCTGAAATACAAGTAAATATTACTTATTATTTCGCGCCCAAGTCGTAAACATAAACTTAAAATATCTATCTATTGCTATATATATAATTAAATTAAATTAAGGGCCCATACAATAAATAATTTAATATGAGAGAAAAAGATAAAAAAGGCGTTGCATATTGTTAATGATATTGTGAATTATGCGTCAAATCTTTTAATGAAATTATAATTATAAATGACCTAACCTTTGTTGCTCAAGAATTTCTTGTTTAATTATTTTTTTAAATATCAATTAATAATAACACTTAACGTAGTTCAGTAATAAGCAATCAACACAACAATTGATAAGTTGTTTATTTAGTTACAATCTATCTTGATTACAAATTAACATGTTTATGAAAAATGTATTATGACAAATATTGATTGACGTGATTCTATTTAGAGCTTATTTTTTTAATCTCTTTAAATTCTTAATCTTCAATAATACTTTGTTCATATTCCAGTACATCCCATTAATATTAGTCTAGGTAATTTAATCCATAATTCGTCTATTCTAGATATATATGTCTTCGCAATGATATATTTAACCAGTTATAAAAAAATAACTAAAAATAAATACAACTAACCCTTTTATTCTCATAATAGCATAAAACATAAATCGGCCCTTTGATAATTATGTATCATATCGCCCAGTAACCTTTTGATGTTACTAATATATGTATATGATTGACTGTTTGAGTATTCGTTTACGTACATATTTTCCTTTCATTAACTTCGTACATTTATTTTCTTATTGATATTTTGATTGGTATCTTATGCACATATAAGAATACTCTTGTTTTTCCGTTTTGTTAATTTACCTTTATATATTTTTGTACTTTTCTCAACGGTACGTCAAAAATACAATAAAAAAGCAATTATTCGCAACGAAAATAAATATAGCAACAGCTCCAAAGATAACTTTCAAAAGTACAAGAAACTTCCATAAATACATATTATAAATAAAGTCTCTTCGAAATAAAATCAAAAACTACTAACCGGATTTTCATGCGGTTTTCACCAGTAAATAAAGTAATTCACGAGCAATGTTCATATATATATAAAACGTACATTTTTTTTATGTCGTAGGAGGCAAACGAACGGCTGGGTCACCTGGTGTTAAGTGATCACCGCCGTCCATAGACACAACACCATGGGGAGTCGTAAGTGCGTTGCCAGCCTTTGTTTGGTATAAAGAGGAGGGGGGGGGGGGGAAGGTAGGCATCCGGCGCTTTCACTGACCGGACGACACGCAACTGTTACTTCACGTTGGTGTTTCTGCCAGTAAAATTCCCGTTAAAATAGGTCCAGCCGTATTGGAGATTACCCGGAACAAACAAACAAACAGAGATAATATAATAATATAAAAATACCGATTTTTTTTTGTTATTTGTAGCCATATTCTTTCATCAAAAAGTTGTTATTTTAATTTCACATATACACATTTTATTTTTATAATACGTAATAGATCTATATTACAATAAAACCGTAACGAGGTCAAATCTGTACATTAAATATTTTTTGAAAATTTTGATCGGGGTAGACTTTGTTATCGATATAGCAGCCATAAATAATCTTTTTACAATTTTTGTCTGTCTGACTGTCTGTTCTGTCCCCGTGAACACGCATCACGCTGAAAGTACTGAACCGATTTTAACGAAACTTGACACAGTAATAACTAATATTACAAGGTTACATTTAGGATACTTTTTATCCCATAAAACGCAAGGGGTTCCCCAGGATAACGAAAGACAAAAAATTGTAGTTAATGTAACTAGACTTTTTGCGACACAGTACAAGAGCCAGCAACGTTAGAAGAACGAGAATTTTAGAAAACCTGATTCTTTAATATCAAGATATATAATGCCCTTCCAAACAGGATTCAGGATACCCGGTAGCCGGTTAACGTTGTGTTTTTTAATGCGCATCACACCTTTACAGGTCTATATTTTGATTTATAAATAATTTTAGGAACACTTTTTTTCAGTAACTTTTAAACACGATTAAAAACATGAATTTATCACCGTCAGACAATTTTGTTATTGACAATTTTTTTTTTCTATTGCGAATATATTTTATTTTATTAACTATTATGATATTAAGATTTCACCGTAAACAATAAAAAACAACGATAAACGTAGACATTTAACTTGTGGGATAAACGACATCTTGAATACATGCGTCTATAACAGGCGCTTCCGCTAGGGCCGGTCGCTATCATTATTTTACATAGTATAAAACAAAGTCCCCTACCGCGTCTGTCTGTCTGTCTGTTCGCGATAAATGCAAAAACTACCGAACGGATTTTCATGCGGTTTTCAGCAGTGGATAGGGTGATTCATGAGGAACGTTTTAGTATATAAAACTATAGTATATATAGTGCCAAGGATTTTTGCATAATCAAGGCGGGACAACGTCTACCGGGCCCGCTAGTTAAAGTATAAATTACAGACCGAAGAGTTGATACACACGGTCTCAGCTGTTTTACCAATCCTTTAAATTACTTTATTCTCACAGGTACAAGGTGGAGGTTGCGGGCAAAAGTCTACCTGTACTTACCACATTGGACAAGGGCCGTTATGGTGTTATCGTATTCGAATCGCTATCGAAATACGCGAATATGGATAAGTGGAATCGGGAATTACTCGATAAGTACTGTCGCGAATACTCAGTGGGAGTCGTCGGGTTCGCGACGCCTGGTGAAGAAACCTTAATAGGAGCGCAAGTTAAAGGGTTTCCACTCTTTATGCACACTAATTTGAGACTAAAGGTAAGTGTATAATCCATATTTTAATCAGGTAAATTAATTACACATGTTATATCAATTTTATTAACATTAAACGTAAAGTAAGGAAATTAATAATTTATAACAATTTTCGAAAAAAAATTTGCTACTATCTAAAGACTTACAACGGTAAACAAGAAATGTATAAGCACTTATTTATTTTGTATGTTTTTATTTCTCAAGGGCCATTCATAAAATACGTCACGCAAAATTTCACCTTTTTACACCCCTTTCCTCTCCTTCGTCACCGCCTAATAACGTTACGCATGAAAGAAATCTGCCTCGTAACTCGATGTACAAACATACGTAAAATATGTATATATTGACGTAAAACGTATAATTTATGTAAATATTTGCAAAATTGTATGGCGAGCTGAGAAAGTCACTTTTCCTTAGACCATCCCTACTTTTCTTTGTAACTCTTGTGATTTTCTTCCGTGTAAGTGCGAACGTATTTTATGAACGAACTCTCATTACAGTTACTATACTGTTATTGTTTCTTTAACCAACAGGATGCAACGCTTAATTCAGCATCGCCCGTGCTTCGACTAGCGCGTGCTGGCGAAACGGCCTGGGGTTCCCTGCCCGGTGACCACTGGGCAGTGTTCCGAGCAAACAGTTCCACTTACGAACCCGTCGCCTGGGCCGTCAGAGAGAACGAATACGGATCTGACGGTAACTTTTTAACAGTATTATTTATTACTTAACGAACTCCACCAAATTTTCCTTAAACAGTACGACTATGTAATAAAAAAAAACTAAGTGTTAATCTGACAATTCTCTCTGTATTTTTGATTTCCCTACTGTTTTCTATCTCGCTTATTCTTTATATGAATATTTCTAAACTCGCAATATTCTCTTTTACGTACAATTTTTCAAACATTTTCTCCTTGTCCTGATATTTACAAACACGACAAAACGGAATTAGCGAAATAGGGGTATCCTTTCGGAAGCAATGAGCTTACATACATCCGACTCTTGATTTGAATATGTATAGATAATAACCATTAAAACCAACTAAAAGGAGGACATATATGTCATATATAAAAGTACATAAACTATGAATATACTATGAAATAGTAAACAGTGTAGAATAATCTATACGTAATAAAATTATAATTTCTTTAAGATGCACTTATATTCTCATTGTATATTATGCAATCCATATAGTTATATTTACTTTTATACATGTACTAGCGATCCCTCCTTGCTTCGCAGTGCAGTGTACTAATGTGGCGTCATAAGTGTCTGAAAAGGGTACATCAAAGTCAGTTAAAGGGTAGTTCTGATATACATTAAATGCCCAACGTAACTGAAGTATCTATTTGCATAAGAGTTAACACAATAATTGTCAAAATAAAATCGTAAATAACAAATTGCTTTTTAATAATATGTAAACAATAAAAATGATTATCGTGACTTATTCTTAGGAGATAGGCATAAGATATATACCGTAGTTGGCCCTATTATGGGTAAGGTTTAGTCAGATAAGGTTTAGTCAGAGTTATCAATTTAAGTGCCCAAAATTTTTATCCTAGGACGCTAACGTACCTGTGTGTATCTGATGTTAAGTGATCACCACCGTCCATAGACACTTGCAATACCAGAAGAGTCGCAAGTGCGTTGGCACCCTGTGTTTGGGGGAGGGGGGTTATCCGGCGCTCTCACTGACCGAACGAAACGCAACAATGCAAGCACTGTTTTACTTCACGTCGGTTTTCTGCGAGATACCAAGTTATAGAACCATCAACGCAATCCAAATTTAGCCTAAAAAAAGTCAAGTTTTGTTTTCAATCTATTTTTTAGATTTCTTTGGTACTCAGAGTACAAAGAAAAAACTAGTTAGTTTAAGCATAAATGTACTGCCGAGATATGTTGTATCATTGTGTCTATTACGTGCAAGCCAACGTCACATCCGCTGTCGCTTCCTTTCGTTTTCTATTGCCTTTGACCGAGGCCTCTAATTATGTCCATTGTCTCTGCGCACGCCCCCTCTTGGATTCAAGTTTAATGCTACTACTACAAGCATGTATTTTGTTAAAAGTTATAAATTTGTATTCTCTTAACTGTGATTGTTTTTATTTATTACTAGCTGTGCGCGCAACTTTGTCCGTGTGAAACGTAATGCAAAAAATTGTTTTTCTTTTACTGTATCTTAGATATTATTTATACATTATATAATATCCCGTTTTTGTAAGACATGGCGCCAACGACTGCCGGAGGTGGTATCTCTTGATGGTCGCCGTTGTTTTTAGATTGTACTGTGCTTACCATCAGGCACAGTGCAGTCACTTTGCCGTGCTACAATAAAAAAAAGACATTGAATTGCATTTACTTAACTTACATACTCTTTCCTCGTACTTAACTCGAACTGTCACTCAGATTACAGTAATTTTTGATAGAGTGGACCGATGATATTAATGAAACCAAGACTTAATGTTACTCGAGGATATGCTTTATGATTTTTCTCGGTTTGATCGTGTTTTACAACGTTCTATCGTGAACGCAATATTTTAACAGTGATGCGTGTCCAAACAAACAGACTGACATTGCTAAAGTCTCATACCTGCAACAATTTATTTCACAATAATCTAAAAAGTACAGACATTCTTTCTATATGTATTAATTATGCCATTTTAATTTTTTCCCTCATTTCCTCTGTTTTCTTCGAACGACTGCGCATTTAATTTCTTTTAAGATACATATTGGTAAAGTTATTACAAAATTATAATTAACAACTATCAAAAATGCAAGTTTCCGGGAAATCGTAGTATATTGGAAATCCGAAATGCATCACTGGGCAAGCGTAATAAACATCCTTCCTGCGACCATTAAATGAAGTTTACATTCATGTTCCCACGGATAATACGAGTTCTAAATAACCGATAGAATATAATTACATCGTAAATCCTAATTTTTATTAAACCTCATGCTTGAGGTCCCTATTTTTTTTGTCTAGTAAGTCACTTGCCTTGTTTTTCGGTTATGTATAAACTAACTAATCGCTTTAGTATCCTCAAAAGTTGGTATAAAATATTGAATAATATCATAGTAATGTTATGTATCTCGTCAATAATAATTTATTATTTAGAGATTTACATCTTCATTATGATAACGGATTAAAAGGCCTACAGCGATCGTCTCCAATCAGTCAACACCACTTATTTTTAAATCTATATGAAACTTCCATGTCGTCATATCTCGATACGCAAATGTGGCTTTCGACACAAATTAAATAGCACAGACAGTTCACTTCATAAAAATAATCATTATTACTGTGATTCATGGACACTAAACGTGTATTCTGTTTTCTCTTAATGCATTTGCAAAACGTTTCATTTATCTTCTTATGAGTTCCAAGAATACATTAGTGGCAGCTGTCGAATCTACTATGTATTTGATTTATTGTTTTCTATTTGAACTTGCTTTTTGGATGACACATTTATAATATCTGTTAATAAACTTCGGGTTTTGATTTCAATATTTTATATAACACTGACAACCGCTCGTGACTTCGTCCGCGTTAAATTAAAATATGGAATTTAATAACAATAAAATACACATTAACGCCACCTAATGGTCAGTTATAGTAAAATGAGTAGCATATAAAAACCATAAAAAAATACACTTAGTTATGCAAACTTTTATATTAATCCATGATGTAAACGTGTATCGTTCCCAGATATACCACATTCACTTGTATATATAAAAAATACCTACGTGGTATTGAACTTTCCCCAATGAACAAGCTGTTGTGACTCTTTTGTGGTTTAAATACGAACGTTTGTTTGTTTAATACCAATCGCATATACATCGTAAGTTCGTAGCGTACAATTTTAATTCTTAACACATTATTGTTTATATTTTTTAACACAATCAACAGCGCATAAATTTACACGAATGTACAGACATGTTTTTCTTAGTAATATTGAGACAAGATTGTTTTGAATGTATACATTTGTGGAGTTGGTGCCAGCGACTATGGTCGTAATAACTCTTTTTTTACTTCTCCTGTTGTTTGTTTTTTTTTTAAGTATTTGACATGACATAGTAACTGCGATTACACAACGGTAAGAACAATTAAGTGCAAAAATATTGACAATCCATGAGAAATTAGCGTTGTGATGCCATGCTGTAAGCCTTTCAACTGCTTCCTACGTACTGGTAGATTTCGAAAAGCGATTAAAAAAACAGTCACTATGACTGATTAGTACGATTGTCTGACGTAAGTTGCAAGCAAGCGCAATACGGTGGGTCGCGCTTACTAACATGTCGTCACGCGAAATTTTGAATTTACCTCATGTGTTAATGTCTACGTCCGGTACCGTGACACACCCGAGAGGCGAGACTACAACGCCACCCGGGGGACCACTATTGACCTGCGATACCGCGCTATTGACTCTATCGGGGTGTTACTACTGACCTCGAACGCTATTGGTGGAAGTTATCGGCTGTTCATTATTCATTCCGGTGTGAGACTACATTGGTGATATATAAAGGGCAAGATGTCGCTGATCTGGGCGCACTCCTATGTGGAAGTTATTGTAAGGCGAAGCTCTGCCCGATTAAACAGTGACAAGAACCTATAAGAACAAACATATCGTACATACGTAACAAACGTAACATATCGTAACAAACATATAAAAATATGTCCACACTGCCCCATATTAGTATCTATATTACACTCTTGCGAAGCTAGGGCCGGTCGCTATCATTATTTTACATAGTATAAAACAAAGTCCCCTACCGCGTCTGTCTGTCTGTCTGTTCGCGATAAATGCAAAAACTACCGAACGGATTTTCATGCGGTTTTCAGCAGTGGATAGGGTGATTCACGAGGAACGTTTTAGTATATAAAACTATAGTATATATAGTGTCAAGGATTTTTGCATAATCAAGGCGGGACAACGTCTACCGGGCCCGCTAGTTAAAGTATAAATTACAGACCGAAGAGTTGATACACACGGTCTCAGCTGTTTTACCAATCCTTTAAATTACTTTATTCTCACAGGTACAAGGTGGAGGTTGCGGGCAAAAGTCTACCTGTACTTACCACATTGGACAAGGGCCGTTATGGTGTTATCGTATTCGAATCGCTATCGAAATACGCGAATATGGATAAGTGGAATCGGGAATTACTCGATAAGTACTGTCGCGAATACTCAGTGGGAGTCGTCGGGTTCGCGACGCCTGGTGAAGAAACCTTAATAGGAGCGCAAGTTAAAGGATTTCCACTCTTTATGCACACTAATTTGAGGCTAAAGGTAAGTGTATAATCGAAATTTTAATTCGGTAAATTAATTACATATATCAATTTAATAATCACTGCACGTAAAAACATATTTAATAATAACAATATTTGGAAACCTTCAACCTTTGTTTGCAACCTTCTAAGGCTTTAAAGCGGTCAATTCAAAAATATATAGGCACTTATTTTGTATGCTCTTCAGGGTCTATTCATAAAATGCGCCAAGCAAAGTTTTTGTTTTTTACAGCCTCTCCCTCTCGTTTGTCACCGCCTATCAACGTTACGCTAGATACATCTCCCCGGTAAATGTACAAACATATACGTAAAATATGTATATATTGACGATAAACGTATAATTTTTGTAAAAGTTTGCAAAATTGTATGGCGAGCTATGAAAGTCACTTTTCCAAAAAAAAACCCTACTTCTCTTTTAACTTTTGTGACTTTCTTCCCTATAAGTGCGAACGTATTTTAAGAACGAACCCTCATTACAGTTAGTATACTGTTAACCAACAGGATGCAACGCTTAATTCAGCATCGCCCGTGCTTCGACTAGCGCGTGCTGGCGAAACGGCCTGGGGTTCCCTGCCCGGTGACCACTGGGCAGTGTTCCGAGCAAACAGTTCCACTTACGAACCCGTCGCCTGGGCCGTCAGAGAGAACGAATACGGATCTGACGGTAACTTTTTAACAGTATTATTTATTACTTAACGAACTCCATCAAATTTTCCTTAAACAGTACGACTATGTAATAAAAAAAAACTAAGTGTTAATCTGACAATTCTCTCTGTATTTTTGATTTCCCTACTGTTTTCTATCTCGCTTATTCTTTATATGAATATTTCTAAACTCGCAATATTCTCTTTTACGTACAATTTTTCAAACATTTTCTCCTTGTCCTGATATTTACAAACACGACAAAACAGAATTAGCCAAATAGGGGTAGCCGTTCGGAAGCAAGGACTTACATACATCCGACTCTTGATTTGAATATGTATGGATAATAACCATTAAAACCAACTAAAAGGAGGACATATATGTCATATATAAAAGTACATAAACTATGAATATACTATGAAATAGTAAACAGTGTAGAATAATCTATACGTAATAAAATTATAATTTCTTTAAGATGCACTTATATTCTCATTGTATATTATGCAATCCATATAGTTATATTTACTTTTATACATGTACTAGCGATCCCTCCTTGCTTCGCAGTGCAGTGTACTAATGTGGCGTCATAAGTGTCTGAAAAGGGTACATCAAAGTCAGTTAAAGGGCAATTCTGATATACATTAAATTCCCAACGTAACTGAAGTATCTATTTGCATAAGAGTTAACACAATAATTGTCAAAATAAAATCGTAAATAACAAATTGCTTTTTAATAATATGTAAACAATAAAAATGATTATCGTGACTTATTCTTAGGAGATAGGCATAAGATATATACCGTAGTTGGCCCTATTATGGGTAAGGTTTAGTCAGATAAGGTTTAGTCAGAGTTATCAATTTAAGTGCCCAAAATTTTTATCCTAGGACGCTAACGTACCTGTGTGTATCTGATGTTAAGTGATCACCACCGTCCATAGACACTTGCAATACCAGAAGAGTCGCAAGTGCGTTGGCACCCTGTGTTTGGGGGAGGGGGGTTATCCGGCGCTCTCACTGACCGAACGAATCGCAACAATGCCAAGCACTGTTACTTCACGTCGGTGGTGATAGTACCGCGGGTGAGTCCACCCATTCATGCTGAAACCATTAATAGCTTCAGTGTGGCTCTACCATCACCAAACGTTTCATTAGAATACGTCAACTTGTCTCTACTTTATATAAGTGTGATATATATGTATTGCAAGTATACACATACATCTTCCAGAAAAAAACTCTCTAAATGACAATGAAAGTTTAGCAGAACTAAGGTAACACACAGAAAGACACGAAAACCGATTTTGTATCATAATATTTATAGATGACTACTTAACCGTTACATGGGATCAACTAAGAAAGCCCACGGAAAAGTTCCTATAGGAGTAGTGAAAAATCCACCTTACACTGTATAAATAAGGAAGTTTGGTAAAAGCAGTAGACATACGTAAGGAATGTCTCTCAACGGTTTTAAAACATGTCACTCGTGATGGGCAAACCGAGCCAATCCGATTTACGTGTATGTCAAATCGGTTTAGCTTGCCTCGTAGTTTCCGTAGCATTTGATCTTCTTTCCTGTTTCACTTGTTTATTCTACCACTTGGTCCGGTCACATGTTTCAGTCTAGACACGATGTTACACCGAACAGATAATAATACTAACTTCACTTTTCTATTTTATTAATTACTTTTATATTTGACGACCGATTTTCATAAGAATTAAACATCAACATTAATTAACATTTTCAAAGGAAGTTTGAAAATAGTACCAGTAACAGAGAAGTTAAGGAGTAATAGGTTAGCATGGTATGGGCATGTCATGAGGAGAGATAAAGACCATGTAACTAGAAGAGCTTCGAGTATGACGGTCGATGGATATAAGGTTAGAGGAAGACCGAAAAAGGTATGGATGGATTGTGTGAAAAATAATATATGTGTAAAAGGTGTGAATACTGAGATGACATCTGATAGGCGAGAGTGGAAAAGGAAAACATGTTGTGCCGACCCTATTTAGGTGGGATAAGGGTAAGAAGATGATGTTGATTTGATGACCGATTTTCGTCTCAATTAATTCAGTTTAATGTGTCCATGAATAGCTTGTTCTAGTTAGTTTCGAATCGCCCAAATACTTCAATAGAACAAGGCTAAATCCGATTGTGAGTAGTTAACAATAATGGAGCTGCGTATTGTACGGACGCCGCTTTGACTGAATGAAGTTGGTAAGAAGATTTGAAGCACTATAATTGTAGTTTGGCACAATTCCTATATTGTCATAGATGAGATTATATTTTATAAAAGGTTAAAAAAAATGTTATAGAAGATTTAATTATTTCAACAAATTTGTATATGCTTGCGCGCAATCACATTTTTAAAGCTCTTTTGCTCATTTCGGGTTTGTATAAACAATTTTTTTTTTCTATTTGATATACAGATGACTTAGTATTGATCAAAGTAGTTATTAGTTTTATGTTCTGAGTACTATTAGCCGCCGAAGACCTTGTATTCTTTTAAATGAACTATTATGATGTCGTTTCTAATAGTACGCAATAAGTAGTACTATGCAGGAAATTTTTTAAATAATTAATCTTTTACACACCAAATTATCTCTAAAATCTCATATGAAAATTTAATTTAAATAAACTGTCCTTTGATATGTACATTAATCTATTCCATTTCATCTAATCATATTTCAGCATACTTTATATTATTTTCTTAAAATTTAAAAAAACTTATTCTGTTTATTTATAAGTTGATATTTAAAAAGTTTTGCAGTCATGATCTAGCAAACGAACCACGAAAGTTCTTTATATTTTTAAAAGGAACCCCCAATAAAATAGTTGGTGATCCCTGGTATAGGTAAACTATGGATAAAAGTCTTTAAGGGTAGGTATCGGAAATTTCTCACTCGGCACACGAACATATTTAATGGCAGTTCCGTACATCTTAGATTAATATTAATCACGGCCTGTCATCGTACCCTAATTAATGAACGGAATTCCATAACACTCGTTTTGATCCCAGCAATCTGTTTTCGAATATACGAACAGTTTTCCCGGTTTGTTTTCTTGGAATTATATTTTTGTCGTGTAAATATACCTACCTACACGAAATTGATCACACGGTTTCACATGAATGATTCAAACTCATAGTAGTTGATTAGTTACATCATTATATGTCGTAATCTATACATATAATAAAAATGAAATGTCTGTATGTAATATCAAAATAATTTTTTTTTTCAGTGATTGGGTATGAAAGTAAACAGGGCTCTGATAACAAAAATGCAATTTTTAAAATTTTTGTCGGTCTGTCTGTCTGTTTGTTCTGGGTAATCTCCGAAACGGCTAGACCCGTTACTCTACTTGCGGTACTCTAAATTAGACTAGGTATTAACCGCGGCTTCGTCTGCAATGCTATCTCCAAAACGATTGGACCGATTTTCACCAAACTTTCACCAGCGACAGTTATCTGAAGATCGATTGAACCGTTTTGAAGATAGTACTGCGGGCGAAGCCACGGTTAACAGCTAGTATAAACTAAAATTGCTTAAATTATTTTTTATAAGATCAGCTATCTGCCAGTGGAAGTTATGTGAAGATCGATCGAACGGTTTTGGAGATAGCATTGCGGGTGAAGTCACAGTTAACAGCTAGTCTAAATTAAAATATACTAAATTACTTGAAATGACGCCCGGTATCTGCTGGTGAAAATTTGGTGAAAATCGGTCCAATCGTTTTTGAGATAACATTGCAGACATTGCGGTTAATACCTAGTCTAATTTAGAGTAGCCTAAAAAAACCCCTGTAATTTCAGCTATGTGTCAGTGAAATTCCTGTCAAAATCGGTCCAGTCGTTTCGGAGATTACCCGGAGCAAACAGACAGACAGACAGAACAACAAAAAATTTTAAAATTGCATTTTTGTTATCAGAAGCGTGTATTAATCATTGTAATCAGTCAAAATTTTTTATTTTGATATTACATACAGACACTTCATTTTTATTATATGTATAGAATAGATAATTTATTTTAATTTAGACCAACTGTTAACCGTGGCTTCGCCCGCTGTGCTGTCACCAAAACGGTTAAATCGATTTTCACGGGATTTTCAACGGTAGATAGCGAACCTAATAAAATGTAATTGAGGTTATTCTATTTTAGACTAGCTGTTACCCGCGACTTTGTCTGCATGAAATTTAGCAAGATTTCAACTCATTCTTTATTTTTAATAAGAGAAATAATTATCAGCTTATTGTTTACAATTCGACATTATAATTATTAATAACTTTAATGATATATAGGTCTTCCTAATAAGATCTTAGATTATAAACGTATTACGTAAAGAGTTCCATAATACAATTTCTTGCGGAACAGACAAGCGTTTATTTTTTGTATAGTCACAAAATCTTAATTACAATAATGGCAATGTATATTAAATGTAATGTAAATGTAAATCTTTATAATAATATTTTAAGTTATTATTTCATTAGTTCCTTATACAGTGTAAGTAAGCACTGAGGTATTTATATGGTGGGTTAAGGTTCCAAATGTGTTGCTGATGACAAACCTCATTTTGCACGTTTATTGTATTTATATATCTACTGTACACGTTACATGTTACTTTTATTGGCGTGCGCGTCGTACTTACAATTGTCTTTAAGGAGCGTTTCTGTAATTATAGATAGTCTCACAATTCTATAATTCTTTAATACGATTTAAAAAAACGCGTGCGGAGCTGCGGATACAGCTAGTGTATCAATATTATGATGAAGTCAGTTTTGAGTACATACATTATTTTTAATATTATAGATGCAAATGTGAGTTTGTTTGTTTCTTTGCGCTTTCACGCCTTAACTACTCAAATGATTATCATTAAATTTTGCATACACGTTGTTAGGGGTACAGATAAGGCCATAGAGTACCTTTTATCCTGAATAAAGTGTTGTTGTCGAGGGACAAGTCAAATGAGTTGTATAGAATCGTAGGCGAGATAGCAAATGTTGAATAAAAAAACGATCTATAATCCTTTATTTATTTTAATCTAAAAAATTAATATACAGTTTATACATTTGCCATCACTGGTATACTTTAGTATGGAAACATTTTTTCCACTTTGCCAAAAATGAGTTGAAATATAGATAACCGCCTGTGATTCTATACGACTCTAATTACTAGTTTCGTATTTCCATGCTTTAATATATTAATTTACAGCTAAATAAATTGAATCTAACCTAGTTAGTTATTTAATAGAGTTTGTAAAAAATAAATGCATATATTATTATGTATCATTTAATATTGAAATTACCCGTAAACAAATGTTGCGAAATTATGTTAAAATGGATTAAGTATTCACCTACTTGAACGTCATTCATTTTATTCTACCAGGCGTATTATATTTTATTAAGGAGATTTAATTTATTTCATACAAAATACGATGACGATTCTGTGTATATAAATTCTATTGTAATTTATACTTTCAAGTTCATTATACAAATTCCCTTGTTATATCAATATTACTCTAATTAATTATATTTGTTTTGTTAAAAATACTGTTATTATTTTTTTATTGTTGCGCGGCAAAGTGACTTTACTGTGCCTGATGGTAAGCCCAGTACAATCCAAAAACAATGGCGATCACAGAGAGACATACTAATAATATGACATAATAATACTAATTTCATAATTTCATGTTGTTTTTTATTTCATAAAGGAATAAATTTAATTTTTAAATTATGTAAAAGGAATACACATATTTATGAGATATTAGCGAGCCCGGCATACATTTTCCCGCCCTAATTATAAAAAAATCAAAAAATCCTTGACAAATTATATACCAAAACCTCCTTCATGGATCACTTTATCTACTGGTGAAAACCGTACGAAAATCAGTTCAGTCGTTTTTGTGTTTATCGCGAACAGACAGACGAGGTAGTGGACTTTGTTTTATACTATGTATTAATAATAATCATTTAATAATATATATAAAAACAGAGCATAAATTACGTTTAATCAGCTGGGCGTCTAATGAAATTGTGTATAGATTGTCCTCTATATCGCAGTATAGAACTTGGATATTTTTTATCACTTAGCTAAACGAGCGGATATCAGCTAGTCTCATAATAAACATATCATTTCGTAGAAATTGAGGACATTAAATAGGTACCCACTATTGATAATTATTATCTACTCGCTGTAAATGTTTTTTTATACATACTCTTAATTAGTACCGGGTATAATTAATTAGTTAAAAATTAAGTATTGAGTAAACAAAAAGATTAAGATAATCTATCTAACTGAGGTCATATTACAAATGAAGACAACGACTTTCGTATTATACCTTATTTTATTCTACTACAAGCCTACTACAATACCTTCTATGTAAATAAAATGATAGTTATCTGCCTGTGTGGCACCCGTAAACTACTGGGACTTGATAATTTTTTTGTTTGTTTTGCTCTTAAAACACTTGAGATCCTATCTAAAAAAAAAAGTCGAGGCAAGGAATGCCGACAGAAGGGAAAACTCAAAACAGTGGAATAACTGTGTTCTTTTTGATTTTTTAAATCTATTATAGTCTGAATAATTTAAATTTCATGATTTATACAATAAAATTATTAACTTTAATTAGTATATATACATTTCTATACAGTTTATTAATTAATCAAATTTGATGGGCTCTGCACAAGCTTAATACAAAACACTCGTATCAATATTACATGTACACAGGTCGCTATACTACACGTCCGTAGTCTGACGCAAATGCAATACTTCACTAGCATGTTGAGGTCATCGGTGACGCGTCACGAGCGTGTCGAGCTTATTGTTGCCACGAACCCATAATTTTTTGCTCTACCAATTTCTCTTTTTAAATCACTAAACACCTCTAACGAAGTTTAAAACTTCAATTGGACAAATTATATACTAAAACCGTTCCTCATGAATCACTTTAACCACTGGTGAAAACCACATGAAAATCCTTTCAGTCGTTTTTGAGTTTATAGCGAACAGACAGACAGACACGGTAGGGGACTTTGTTTTATACTATGTAATGCTACTTATATATTGTTATTGTAATAAACGACGCAGGTGTAGACGCGGGTATCAGTTAGTTATTAATAAAAATGAGTATTTAGGTTACCCACAAAGTTGCGAAATGTTTTGTATAATTACAAATCACGTGAGATAATTATGTTGTTTACAGAAGAGCGTATGCCGCTGGCAACGGTCATACAAGACCACGGGCGCTTGGACGGAGTCCAACGGGTGCTGTTCGGAAGTGGGCTGCAGTTTTGGTTGCATCGGTTGTTATTCCTGGACGCGCTCAGCTACCTCAGTCACGGTCAACTCAGCCTCAACCTGGACAGGTGGATCCTCGTTGATATCGATGATATCTTTGTCGGAGAAAGAGGTACATTATTGATACAATACGTATAATAAGTAGTAGTCGTAGTCCGGTGAAGCTGTAAAGACCTTGCCAGGTCAATAGCATAGTCAGTTCGAAAAAAAAAAAAAACGTATAATAAGAATGTAAACCTAAGGTAAAGGTAGTGTGTATTGGGATATTGACAAACAAAGACTTCTTGTATAAATGAAATACTTTGATTTTATTGTAGAAACAATTACACGCTATATGATGCGCAGTAAAGAACATGACTCGACAGAAAAAAAACTAGTGGCGTCATCGACATTAAACAATATCGTCTCGTAACATTAAGCAAAGACATTTATAACATACAGCCACCTGGTGTTGTAATATAAAATGTATTCCAATAGTGTGTACTTTTTGAATTTTTGTAAAAAAAATAATTGTTGCAGGTAACTAGGAATAAGTGATAAAGTACATTTCATGTCTGTCTGTCTGTTTGTATGAACACGTATCACTGCTAAACTACTGCGTTCACAGTAAAACCTCACGAAGAAAATCATAAAGTATATCCTCGAGTAACGTTTAGTTATTATTTCTTTACAATAGGTCCACTCTATCAAAAGTTATTGTAATATTAATGACGACGCGACTTAAGTACGAGAGGACGGAAATGGACTTAATGCATTCAGATGATTTAATTATTAACGGTTTTTTTTACGCAGACGGAGCCGCGGACACCGTTTGTCCTTACTAATAATTCAACTAACTTCTACTTGCGACTGTACTCGTGTTAATGTAGATTTGACCTATTTCCTTGTCTATACTCCTAACAATGTATAATCAAAATTTCATGATTCTCGGTTAAGTAGTTAAGGTGTGAAAGCGTAACAAACAAAGATAGATAGGATGCGAATGTGAGTTTATTTGTAACGCTTTCACGCTTGAACTAATTAACCGATCATGAAATTTTAAATACACGTTGTCAAGGATACAGAGATAAAGGACATACGGTACATATCATTTTAAAAACATATACTGTTCCCAAGGTATAGATTAAATATATATTAACACCAGCGAAGTCGCGAGCAAAAGCTAGTCTTTCATAATTTAAGACTATTAAAATTTGTACCTATTGAATGTAATGTAATTATTATTATAGGATTTCTCAGAGTTTGAAATCGCCAATACGTCGTGGGCTGGCGTGGTGATTACGCCCATACCTTCCTTCGGGAAGAGGCTTATGGCCCTCAAAGGACAGCTCTTAATATCAATTTTAAGAGGTCCTCCAACGATCTTTACATTTGCCCATATAAACAATATAGGGAAAATTTTTTTGAACATTTCTGTCACTTGCAAACTGTGAAGAAATTTTAAGATTTTAAATTATATAATTACTAATCCAAAAACATGCGGTTACGAGGTCCCTTTCAGGAACGAAGTAAAATAAAGGGATAAATCAAATCTTGATTTAATTTGTTTAGAATCGTTATGGTTTGATAATCAAAGAAAAAAAAAATTAATGACAAAGAGACAAACACGTACATCAATAGAATTTAGCCTAATTGTTTGATTTTATACATCTAATTCAATTGATTGATAATTATGCATAGAAATGTCATGTAGCCGTAGCTCAATTATAACGTACTGTACATTATACGGACCGAGGAAGGTGTCGGTCGGAACCCAAAAAATATATAATGTACAGATTTGGCCTAGTTACAGTTTTATTATAGTAAAAATAGATTACTGAATATAGTATAGCTTTCAAATATTTATGATTAATTGAAAAAACGATGAATTTTCATAGTTTCCTTAACATTTGAATTTTTATGTAACAAAAACTAAATACATTTATATTCTATGTGTATTGGTCGCCACTGGACTCAACAGGGGCCTATTTATCTACATTTGGGTCAAGCGTTCTATTTTCCTTGTACAATAAATGTATTAACTTTAGTTATTGTAGCGGCCTGAATATAACATGTTGTCCACAGCATTATTTGCTCGTCTGTAGGTTCCAAATATTATAATATGGTGTCGAGAAAGACTGTGAATTAATTTGAGACCTAAAACTATAAGATTGTTAAAATGCCATTTGCGTGTTCGATTAACTATATATTCTAAACTACAGGCAGGATTTGAAGATAAGAGTAGGTCGACCGATCGTTTAAACTGATTTTATAACGAGTAAATCGATGTCCTAACTAATATGATAAATGCACATGAGTTTGTTTGTTTGTCATGCCTTAACTCCTCGGTTGATTTTTTAAGATCCTGATCTCAAAATGGAAGATGTTTCTAATTTTACGATATCATAAACAGTAAATTTCAAGCTTTAGTAAAAAAAAGTTTTTAGAAATGAAAAAATAATTTACAAAATTATATTTAATATAAAAATTATGTTTTTACAATAAATGATTTGTTAATTTTCAAAGTTTTATAATAAATCAGGTATTTTTCTAAGCTGACGCTGCTAACAGTCTATTTACCTGTGCATAGTGAGATATACATTCGTTTGTATGGTACTTAACCTCAGTTGTTCCTCATGACATTTTGAATAAACGTTATCAAGAATACAGAAAGGGACATAAGCTACTTTTCATTTAAAAAAAGTAAATTCCTGAGGTAAGCGGGTAAAAGCTAGTAGGGTTATAATGATGTATTGTTCCCAAGGTACACGTCTTCACGAGGAAGATGTCGCAGCTCTGTTGGCATCGCAGACGGCGCTGCAGCGGCTAGTGGCTGGCTTTAGGTTCAATCTCGGATACAGCGCCAAGTATTTCCACCACGGAACACCGTTAGAAAATAGAGGAGACGATGCTTTGCTCAAGAACAAGGAACATTTTACTTGGTTCGTACTCATATTTAATTTAAGCCTTGTTAATGTATATGAAGTTAATAAAGAACTAAAAAAAAACATCAATACTCAGTGGTTGGTTTCCTTGATTTGCTTATTTTTGATAACATAGGGGATGCGAGTCTGGATGGTTATTACGTCAGCAATAATTATTTATTTAACCGGAACAGATTTAAAAATACTGATATAAATGCTTACTGACTAGGGGTACGGAGCGGTCAGAAATTACATTGTAATCCACAAAAAGAAAAAGTTTATTAAGTTATAAATAAAACGACATATTAATATAATTAAATAGAAAAACATGTATAACAATTTTTGTAAAAATATAATTAATACAAAAATAAAATCAGCATCTCCTAATTTTTCCTCCTAATACATGATGACGTTTAAATAAGTTGTTACTAAATTTAAAGACCTCGAAATCTGCATAAAGTATATTAAGTACTCTTAATTGACTTAAACTTGTAAAACAGTAATGAACAATATCCGTGTTTCATGAAAAAAAAATTAAAATATGGTAAGAAATACTGATGATAACATCAAACATACATTTTTTATTTGTATCTGTTAGCGTATTGACAAATTATCATGATACTGTTAAAAAGTGAAATTTAGTATCCGCTTTTCCTTTTGCGGATGTAAATATAACGACTAGTAAACGTAGACAATTAGCTGTATTTTATGAATGGCGGCAATATCATGTATGTATTATAAAATTATTGACTACAATCCATGATATTTTTAGTAAATTATTTTCAAATAAACATCATAAACCTTTAAAAAAAAACATACCTTACATTTTAAAAATCATAATATTAAACTAGTTATAATTAAACTCATTTCGTAAGTTTTTTCTGTATCTATATGTATTATTGAATCCCAAAAACTGACCCATACATTCAATGTAGTCTCGAGATTAATATAAAAATATATCCAGTGTTAAACAATTTATTCCGAACCTATCTTCAAGCATATCTATATAAACTAGGATGGTTCATGTCCACAAACTTTAAATTTAAATTCCATTTGCGTGTTCGATTAACTATATATTCTAAACTACAGGCAGGATTTGAAGATAAGAGTAGGTCGACCGATCGTTTAAACTGATTTTATAACGAGTAAATCGATGTCCTAACTAATATGATAAATGCACATGAGTTTGTTTGTTTGTCATGCCTTAACTCCTCGGTTGATTTTTTAAGATCCTGATCTCAAAATGGAAGATGTTTCTAATTTTACGATATCATAAACAGTAAATTTCAAGCTTTAGTAAAAAAAAGTTTTTAGAAATGAAAAAATAATTTACAAAATTATATTTAATATAAAAATTATGTTTTTACAATAAATGATTTGTTAATTTTCAAAGTTTTATAATAAATCAGGTATTTTTCTAAGCTGACGCTGCTAACAGTCTATTTACCTGTGCATAGTGAGATATACATTCGTTTGTATGGTACTTAACCTCAGTTGTTCCTCATGACATTTTGAATAAACGTTATCAAGAATACAGAAAGGGACATAAGCTACTTTTCATTTAAAAAAAGTAAATTCCTGAGGTAAGCGGGTAAAAGCTAGTAGGGTTATAATGATGTATTGTTCCCAAGGTACACGTCTTCACGAGGAAGATGTCGCAGCTCTGTTGGCATCGCAGACGGCGCTGCAGCGGCTAGTGGCTGGCTTTAGGTTCAATCTCGGATACAGCGCCAAGTATTTCCACCACGGAACACCGTTAGAAAATAGAGGAGACGATGCTTTGCTCAAGAACAAGGAACATTTTACTTGGTTCGTACTCATATTTAATTTAAGCCTTGTTAATGTATATGAAGTTAATAAAGAACTAAAAAAAAACATCAATACTCAGTGGTTGGTTTCCTTGATTTGCTTATTTTTGATAACATAGGGGATGCGAGTCTGGATGGTTATTACGTCAGCAATAATTATTTATTTAACCGGAACAGATTTAAAAATACTGATATAAATGCTTACTGACTAGGGGTACGGAGCGGTCAGAAATTACATTGTAATCCACAAAAAGAAAAAGTTTATTAAGTTATAAATAAAACGACATATTAATATAATTAAATAGAAAAACATGTATAACAATTTTTGTAAAAATATAATTAATACAAAAATAAAATCAGCATCTCCTAATTTTTCCTCCTAATACATGATGACGTTTAAATAAGTTGTTACTAAATTTAAAGACCTCGAAATCTGCATAAAGTATATTAAGTACTCTTAATTGACTTAAACTTGTAAAACAGTAATGAACAATATCCGTGTTTCATGAAAAAAAAATTAAAATATGGTAAGAAATACTGATGATAACATCAAACATACATTTTTTATTTGTATCTGTTAGCGTATTGACAAATTATCATGATACTGTTAAAAAGTGAAATTTAGTATCCGCTTTTCCTTTTGCGGATGTAAATATAACGACTAGTAAACGTAGACAATTAGCTGTATTTTATGAATGGCGGCAATATCATGTATGTATTATAAAATTATTGACTACAATCCATGATATTTTTAGTAAATTATTTTCAAATAAACATCATAAACCTTTAAAAAAAAACATACCTTACATTTTAAAAATCATAATATTAAACTAGTTATAATTAAACTCATTTCGTAAGTTTTTTCTGTATCTATATGTATTATTGAATCCCAAAAACTGACCCATACATTCAATGTAGTCTCGAGATTAATATAAAAATATATCCAGTGTTAAACAATTTATTCCGAACCTATCTTCAAGCATATCTATATAAACTAGGATGGTTCATGTCCACAAACTTTAAATTTAAATTGTAAGTATTTA
>MU162088.1:4149-30729 GCA_015888305.1 Antheraea pernyi
TGCCGTGCGCCCTTGTGTATGTTACCTAAAAACCAAATCGGCTGAGTGCCTTAAGCGCTCGCCTTAGTAGCCCGGTGAAGCTGTAGAGGCATCCAAAAAGGCCAATAGCGTAGTCAGTTCGAAAAAAGAAGTAAGTTTTCCTTAGGTAAATATCATGTGTAATCGGCCCCCAAATCATGTAGATCGCAAAAGCAAACCGATAGCAGAAATGGTTCTATGGGAAAAATAGTAAATTCAGATTATGTAAAATGTAAACTAAAATCTGCATTTTATTATAAGTAGCATTTGTTTTATCTGTATAAGAGCTACATTATCGTTTCCTTTGCCTAAGGTCTGCTTATAGTTGATATAATCTAAATTTACCACTTTAAACCGATATTTAGTCACGCCTGCTTCGCTTTGTTCTTGCGAAATATACAATTCGAGGTTCGATTA
The DNA here is from genome assembly GCA_015888305.1 of Antheraea pernyi. NCBI lineage: Eukaryota > Metazoa > Arthropoda > Insecta > Lepidoptera > Saturniidae > Antheraea > Antheraea pernyi. The sequence goes on from MU162088.1 coordinate 4,585, forward strand.
ATAACAGTGGAAACTTCGTACAAATTTTCCCTTAATAAAATATTCGTGAAATTGTTACAAGAATATTTATCATTGATCTGGCTCTGGTAATAAGGCTCGGAATTTTTTTTTATATCGTATCATAAATGTGGTCTAGAAAAAATTGGAAACGTAATTTCTATAGCAATAACCAATTCAGTGATCAATAAATTTTTATATAAACGATGCAAATATAAATTGAAATTACACGAACTGCGTTGAAAAACTGGAATAAGTAATGTTTTCAATAATAACCCAACTTGAGTAATAAAGACATAGATAATAAAAATTCGCCAACAATTCTAAGATTAAAATTTTTTTACTCTGTATCATTTTTTGCATAAACAAGTTGATATAACCACAGAATATAAATGCATAGGTAAACGTGCGATAATGTGACATTCTTTGTGGAATGTCCGTATAAAATTCACTACAAAAAATGAGGCCTTTATCCATAACTTTCTAAATTGTGATCTTTTGCGGAAACAATTTTTGTACATCTTCATTACGTTTCCGGTTAATTAAGCCATTGTGGTGTAAATAGTTTGCTATTCGTGAACACAAAAGATAATTCAACTTCGATTCGGTTTTTTTTTCTTGGTTAACCTAAATTATATCTTTTAATAAAACTCCGAGAAACATTTTCGTATGATAGACTTATATTTACGCAATAGTCGTTCCAATGTTCGTATACACGTTACTATAATTGGAATTCAAATCATCAAAAAATAATAATTTATTAGATAACCACTTGTCAACAGATATAATGGCGTGGGTATATTTCATTCATTTTCATTAGATGCGTGCAATTAATAATATACTTGTCAATTGAAGACCGAGAAGGCGTTAGTTTTGTGTTTATGTTTCAGTACTGTTTGCAAACAATAATAAAAGAATATGGCTTGTTTTCGATGACAGAATATTTAGTATGATTCTACAATTTTTAATCTATCAGACGTCGGTTATTGGATTATATTTGTATCTCTCGTGATTTGGAGGTATCGAATTAACATCAAACAAGCATTTTTTGCTTTTTTATGTAAGTTTCACATCCAGTACGGGTACGTTATATTCTTAGAATTGTTATTTTTCGTATGTATACGAGTATAATGCGATAAATATTGTTTTTTTTTTCATTATATTTCGAATCCAAAAGCAATAAAAATTAGTGTAATAATTAACTTTAATTGCTTACTTCTTATTTTAACGTTCGTTTTCTCTCACATATATCTTATTTATTTATTTTGGTGATAATTGTTGGCATCAAAACGTGTTTTAGACTTGGTAATTTAAGGAGCACATGTAGGTAATATTTGAATGAATAGAAAGAAACAATAGATAGAGAATGAAAATAGTGTACATGTAAGTGACAACAACGCATTTATGTAGTTCGGGTACGCATGTAGTCCTCACACTAACACACTTGGCCGCGTTCGTCCAATAGAAACGAGGAAACCGCGTAAGGGAACCTACTACCCCGTCACCTCTTTCCTCGTCCCTTTTAATACCTAATTTTGTGTTGTGGAGTTTTTGGCGGGAGCTTGGAAATTGGAACGTCATGTAGTGGATTATATATTTTATTCATAATCTTGCGTTACTTGACTCCATATTTTGTAATATTGGTGGTGTTTTACGTAATATAGTTTGGTTATTGTGCACAAGTGAATGTGTATGAATATGTATGGGAAATAATACCTCGAGGAAAAACTCCCTGGAAAGTCCTAACAAGAAGATCACCATCTTGTTAGAAAATATAAATGATCACAAGAAACTTATAACATCATTGCTTATTATTCGACAATGGCAGTAATAATCCACTCGAAAATTGGTTGCCGTAGAAAAAACTCGTGGGCTATACAAAACCATAAAAGTTTAAGTTCCATACATAGAAATGTAGACCTCATAAGCCACAGGTCAACAGACTGTTGGCTGCATAATCTTAAAAAAACCCCAATTTATTACAAAACTTTAGAAAATAACATAGATATAATGTATTGTGAAATCATCATTTTGAAGTAAAAATGATTTTACCATATGTACGAATGTTTTTTTAATTAAATCATGAAATTTACAATTTACGACAAAATTAAAATATGATCCCCCACTTTGTGATCTGGGTTTTAAAAAATCAAGATTTCAAATCGGTTATAAAGATTGGCGCGGACTGTACATAGACATACTTAATAAAACCTTGAGAAGAATTTAAATTATTATCTAAATTAAAATAACCTTTCTAATATAGAAAGTAATGTAAAATTTATAATATGAATTCGAAGCTAGGAGCCTACCAAAAAACGTGGTAGAATTATAGAGATATAGTAAATTTAATTTATATGCATAACGTATTTAGAACGGATATTATATTTACAGTTCTATGATCAAATTGAGTCATATAGAAGTCAAATGCTATTTCTATTCACAATGCGAACACCATATAGACGGTATATTTACATATTCTAGAACGGAATTCTTGAATTATTTCGCTCGTAATTTATAAAAATGCAATTTAAATAATACAAAAATGGGACATTTCTGCTTTTACTTCTACATGACACGAATACATTTGGATAGTTTTAAAATTCAACGAATATAATTCATAATGAAATTACATTAATACGTGTATAGTTATTGTAAAGTAATTCTGAAAACAAAATCTCTTGGGCTTTGTTGCAAATGTCTAAATTATTTGCACTTCGGTATTCATCCCATTGTTGGGAATAAGTAAGAAGTTCAGCTGAGTTAGCTGCGGATGACCGCATTGGTTCGCTATAACGTTTGATTCATAAAGAACACTTAAAATTATGAGAACTGTATACCTGTTTCTCGCCTGTAACACATTGTTCTTGTATAATTGTAATATTTAATAACTTGATTATGTATTACATATATTATAATCAAATGTATGCGTAAAGAAAAATATATGCTGAGGAAAATCGCTTTATGTTATATTGTGAGTGTTTCAAGCATCTAATTGATTAGTCTTAATTTAGAGGCATAAAAGTCGTCTTCTAATGGACTCAGTAGACTCGTATCATTTTTTTAAACAAAAATACTAAACTGTACTTATTATAACAGCAAAATCTCGCTGCAGGTAGGAGCAGAAATTATAACTAATGTATAATATGTATAACAAACTGTGCGATCAGAGTGCCTCACGTGCTGCGTAGAGCGCGGTCGTCCATTTCTAAATCTGTTTTTTTTTATATCATAGGTGTCAAACGAACAGGTGGTTCACCTGATGTTAAGTGATCACCACCGTCCATGGACACTAACAACACCAGAGAGGTCGCCAGTGCGTTGCCACCCTTTGGGGGGAAGGGTTAGAGGAGGGAGAGGAAGAGGAGAGAGGGAAGGGAAGATGGGCCTCCGGCGCTCTCACTGACCGAACGAAACGCAACAATGCAAGCACTGTTACTTCACGTCGGTTTTCTATGTGTCGGGTGGTAGTACCCCGGACGAGCCGACCCATTCATGCTGAAACCAGTAATAGCTTCAGCGTGGCTCTACCACCATAGACATATATATATCAACATATAACACATAATTTCTTTCATTGAGATGAGATGAGGACGTATGGATACGAGCGCTGTACGTAACTACACATTGTCATAAAACCTACATGAACAGAGGAGCGCGCCATACACTCCGCTCTGGTCATGTTTTACTGTGGCTTCGGGAGCTGTTCGACCGCTGCCTGGCGGAAGGACAGTTCCCGAAGCCGTGGAAGACGGGGCGGCTCTGCCTTATCCCTAAGGCGGGCCGTTCTCCGGACTGCGCGTCGGCATACCGGCCCATCGTCTTGCTGGACGACACCGGGAAGGCGCTCGAGAGAGTGATCGCCTCCCGGGTCGTCCGGCACCTGGAAGACGTGGGACCGAACTTGTCGTCATAAAAACTACATGAAAGAGGAGCGCGCCATACACTCCGCTCTGGTCATGTTTTACTGCCGCACCTGCAGCGAGATTTTGTCCTTAGTAAATATACTTACGTATAATTCCCACGGCCCACCGCTTATATACCAAAACATATTTTTGCTCTTGTAATTATCCTAATATTTACCGAAACAGTTCCCGTCAGCAAGCAATAAAATATAAATTTCGTCTATTCATGAGATGGTATAATTTGATTGATTTTAAACTGGTTTATAATAAGGCAGTCTTATTGTTAAATTAAATATTTATTATTATATGAAGTATATATTATATTTTTCATACAAAATGAATAAACCAAAAAGAAAAAAAGATGCGAACCGTTTCTAAAGCATATTCAGATATATAAAGCTTTAAACTGTTAATTTCTACCTATTTTTGTATTTCTGCAAGACTAATTTATTTTTCAGTTTTCAGTAATCGAGATATTTCCAATCAGTAACAATGTACAGTACTTAGCTTTTGATATGGTATGTCGAGAACAAGACGGAGATAGTCGGCGGAGTTCGGTTTCGTATAGCGTTATCTTTGTCCATCACGGTCTGTAGTTTTGTCTCCCTTTTATTACTGTCAAATATTTGCCTTAAAGTTTATAAATATATGCCTTTGAAATAATCAAGTCATCTAAAACCCACAAAGATTCGTTAAATGCGATGTGATCAAAGAATTTAGATCTGTGGTCGACAAACTGCGGTAAAAACTATTAATGTACTATCCATTTCTAATATATGTATTCACATACAGTTCCATAGAGCTTCCTGTATTTCTAATATAATAACGTCCAATTCGATAATTGACATTTTTAACCAATAATTCCAGGACACAATCTCTCTAAGATATATTTTGTTTTAGGCGAATCATATTTTTAATTGATTTGAAATCAATTAATTGTTAGGCAATTGTATTTTGACAGTTCAAAAAAAGTATGTCAATTGATTGGTAGTAACCACTTGGTACTATTGGTTATTGGTACTACCCAATTCATGAATGTGCAGCCCGCAGTTGTACCTACATGGTCCTTTCTATGTTGCCCTCGGCTAGGAAAGTATGACGAACTATGATTTAGATAAACGACCTAAATAATCGTTTAAATTTTAATGTAGATGATGCGAGTGTACATAATTCTTCATTTCTCGTATAACAATCAAATAAATATTATTTTATAGCAATATAATCACATTTTAATGTGACAAATTGGAATAAACTTTTTGTTATACAATATTTATTGTATTAGCGTCGATGATTATTAATCTAATATATAGTGAAATGAAAAGCATTATTAGAAAATAATAAGCCACGAAAGCAATTTAAACGATTCCTAGATAATGTACAATTTAATTTAATTATGTTTTTTAGCTTTTAAGATGATCAATTTATTATCGATTCACCAATTTGAATATTCGGTGAAATGTTTGTGAAACATTTTTATTTTGAAATTTGATTGTCAAAAGAATATCGCTTTAAGTGTAAGTGTATTGTAATTATTTAAATAAAATTTTACCAAAACATGCCTCGCTTAGGTTTTACATCATGATATTTCATTGTAAATAAATTATTTTATAATGCGCTCTTGCATAATACTTATAAATATATAATTATTATATAGAATAAATTTCACCTGCTACAATTTACAGTTTTTTTTATTTATCTTATGCTACTGCCATACCTTAGCCACGAAGTTTTGTGTATGGACGCAATAAATGTAAGTGTACGACCAGAGTGGAACAAAACATTTTGACACCTTTGTTATTCCAATAATAATAACTCAAAATTAAAGTTTCTAAGTTCTTTTGTTGTGTGTAAAAACCGCGAGCTCAAATATTGTGCCGCGATCATCGTCACACATTCTGATAGTTCGTAACTTATGACGATAACATGTTCCACACTTAGTGTACGTCCAGAGTGGACGCTATAATCGAGCGTCGAGTACCAAATGGTGCGCGAGCGTCGTTCTTGGACGCTGAACAACGCTTGCGCGCCACTCAGGACAGGACACTCACGTATTATGCATATGTTTGAAACGAACGCCTGACGCAACGCTACGCTCGATTATAGTGTCCACTCTGGACGTACACTAAGTATGGAACATGTTATCGTTATAAGTTACGAACTATCAGAATGTGTGACGATGATCGCGGCACAATATTTGAGCTTTTTACACACAACAAAAGAACTTAAAAACTTTAATTTTGAGTTATTATTATTGGAATAACAAAAGGTGTCAAAATGTTTTTCAGCAAACGTCAGGTGAGTAAGTGTAAGTATGTACTTCCATCCAATTTTAATACAGTTCACTGCTTAGGTTAGACACCCCGACCTGTGTGGGTGTGGAGGATGCCACCTCAATAGCTTTAAAAAAATTTAGAAACATTTTTTTCATACCGTTGACTATACATAGTTTAGTAAATTCAAAATTAATACATAATGATGTCCCCACTTGCAGCTGACGTAAACGGACAAAATAAAAAAAAATGATACGCAGTGATTATAGTAGTGGATTCTGGCAAACAAAAAAGTAATATCATTGAAATTTGAAAAAAACATTCAGTTATAGTGAAATTTCGAAAACTAAATGACCACAAGTTATCTATACATATACTAAAAGGCTAAAGGGACGAAATCTATACATTAAAATTTTCAAAGAAAAAATACTCTTAAGGAACAATGACAGAACACATTTCATAGTTTTTAAAAATGTTGTCCCTCTATCTGTCATTTGTACGGGTTTCACGCAAAAACTACTGGACGGATTTTGACGAAATTTCATATGGTAATACTTTATACACCTGTATAACATATAGGGTATATGTTTTACATATATAAGACAAAAGAGAAGGCTTTAAGTTTTAATACACAATATAATTCTACGATTATATTAATCACTGTGTTTATAATTGAAATTTCACACCGACGTGGTCGCGGGCATAACTAGTAATTATTATATACCGTTAAATGCTTAGATTATGTACAGTACAGTTCTGGATTTAAATCCCGTAAATTGATATTAACTGATAGTCGGTCCGATGGTCGAAAATCGACCATAATAAGAGGTAAAAAAGTTTTTCTTTACGTGTTAATAAATAGGTATTTATTATCTGTACTGTTCGAGATTGTAAAAATATGTATTGCGTTTTGCACAAACATTGTAGAATCGTTTTTTGTCCTCTTCTGTACCTTACTCTTACTACGTGTATGCAAAATTTCACGATGATTGGTTGAGTATTTGAGGCGTGAAAGCGTAACAAACAGACTTACATTCACATTTGTAATATTAGTTAGGATTGTAAACGTACAGAGCGTGACGTATGTTAAATACATACATAAAGACTTCGTCCCGTTGATGATATGGAAAAAAACGGAGTGTGGCTGTGTCATGGATACGGCCGTTTGTTGTACGTGAATACGTCTCGTAACGGGTGATTCTATATACATTATTATTATTTATGTATCTCATAATTGTAAGAAGTCCTTTTGGATGTAGAAAATAGATTCGAAACTACATTGCCTGTCTGTATCCCCCGATTTTGTTATCATTAGGTTATTTAGATTGCCCCTGTATGGTAGCAAATTTAAAGTCGTATTCACGTCAAAAAGTAAATATTGAAGTGATTCTTATTATAGGGCTTTGAAATTCTAATCAGCAACATTTTTGTGGGATGAAAAGTGGTAAACACTGTGTCGGGTAGAGTGGGAGCAGTGTCTTGTTCGCGTTCGGATATCGGAGAACAGTGAGACATACGCTCTGCTCGCTTTCTTTATCGAAGGTTTCACTTCTACAGTGTGTATTCTACACACATGCTTTTCTTTTATATATACACATATTTTATTAAAGGTTTTAGTATCGTTAGTAGATGCCACCAATATCGCTTGCATTTTTAGTGCATAAAAAAAAATAAACACGAATTCGGACTTTAAGGGGATTCGGAATCAATCAGGCAGTAGGTTTTCTACGAAAGTGATATGAATGGTAAAACTCACATTTTTTTATATCTTATAAAAGACAAACGAACAGGTGGGTCACCTGATGTCGAAGGATCACCGCCGTCCATAGATACTAGCAACACCAGGGGAGTCGTAAGTGCGTTGCCAGCCTGTGATCGCGGGAAGGGGGAGGAATGACGGGGGAAAGTCAACCACTGGCGCTCTCACTGACCGAACGAAACGCAAATGCAAGCACTGTTACTTCACGTCGGTTTTCTGGGAAAGGGTAGTACCGCGGGCGAGAGGATTCATGCTGATACCAGTAATAGCTTCAGCGTGGCTCTATTACCGCCTACGAAACCTACATAAATCTTACCGCAGTACGTGCATCAAACTTATTACGGTATATTTTCGTTGCGATTTAATCGCATTGTAACTTTCTGAATTGCAGTACACGCTAACTCTAAGGTATTATATAGTAATTTGATCATACAAAATCAAATAGTCTTGAGAACAGAATTTAGGCTGAATTTTTGTTTGTTTTCTCAGGTTAAGCGAGGCGTCACTTTCTGACATTTACTTTGTTGGGTATCATGTTACCACTTAGAGTCTGACATATTGAGTCATACGAAGTTGCTATGCGGACTCCCTGAATAAATATAAGCGAATAATACATTTTAGAAGAAACGATTCTTTCAACCTTAAGTGTCGCATTTACAAATTAACAGGTGTAAATAAAATTAGTTAGTTAAGAACATCAGTCATATTTTCAACAGACTGACATTTGGAAAATAAATTATCCCAGGAAATATCACTCAATTCACTAATTATTTTCTCGTAATCTGCTTTGAAAAAGCAGAATCTTTCGTTATTATTCGAACGTAATGCATTCTCACTCGAAATCGGAAACCCAAATTGTAATGGAGGATGTAAATGATCTACTTTGGATAACGGTGTTGTGCTCATACCTAGATTATTCACACAGTCAGTACTAAGAACAAGATCTAAAATTTTATTTTTATTATTAGGGATATGATTGTATTGATTCAATCCGCTAAAAGCCATAAAATTCAAAAATATATCAGCAAACTGACCTCCTGTTGATTCACTTTGTAGTGCTGACATATCTGTGATTTTTGACCACAAAATACTACTCAAATTAAAGTCACCGACAACAAGAAATTTGGTACGATGGCATTCTATAATATGACTAGCAGTGTCTACAAAATGTTTCAAAATGTGGTGTTGCATGGGTGGAGGTAAGTAAGCAGTACAGATATATAAAAATTCAGGGTGGCCGTTACATTTCCCGGTCTGCTCCTCTATAGGTAGGAGCCCGGCGGTCACCTTCCGCCGGGCGGAACGTGTGGGCGGCTCTACAAGGTTGATTAGCTTGTTCGATCCCTTGCCGCCCCCACAAAACGGTCTGTCGGTACACCGTGGGGTTTTAGTCCGTGCGACTCGGACATAACCCACCCTCTCCCCCGGGAGGGTGGCGTATCCATAAGGGATTTCCCCACGTTAAAAAAAAAAAAAAAAAAAGTAGAGACGAGGGGAAGTCGGCCAGCGGCGCTCTCACTGACCGAACGAAACGCAAATGCAAGCACTGGTTTGCAGTTGGTTGGCGGTTTTCTGCGAAAGGGTGGGAATACCGCGGGCGAGCCGACCCATTCAAGCTATTAGCTTCAGCGTGGTTCTACCCCATCTACGAAACCTACATAAATCTTACCGCAGTACGTGCATCAAATTTATTGCGATATTTTTGCGTTGAGATTTAAACTCATTGTAACTTTCTGCACTGCAGTAAAAGGTTAATTCTATAGTAATTTGATCATACAAAATCAAATAGTCTTGAGAACAGAATTTAGACTGAAAGCATTTTTTTTAGATGTGAACTATTTTTGTTTGTTTTCTCAGGTTAAGCGAGGCGTCACTTTCTGACATTTACTTTGTTGGGTATCATGTTACCACTTAGAGTCTGACATATTGAGTCATACGAAGTTGCTATGCGGACTCCCTGAATAGATATAAGCGAATAATACATTTTAGAAGAAACGATTCTTTCAACCTTAAGTGTCGCATTTACAAATTAACAGGTGTAAATAAAATTAGTTAGGCTGTTTTTTTGTTCGAAAAACTAAACCAAATTTTATGACATTTTCACTAGCAGATAGAGAATTTTTTACAATGTTATATAGTTTATGTTTATCCATAGGAATTAGCAGTAGGTAATGTGATAGAATGTAACACTGGTAATGTAAAATCCTTTACGCATTTTTTACACCTATACGATAAGTAGTACTGAAGAAACTACAATTAATCCAGATAAGACACGTTGTTTTCATAAAAGAAAAATCACATTTTGATGAGACCGATGTACGGTTGTGCTTCATCATAAGCATTGTCTTATTATTAAGAACAAAAATAGTGACCACTATTATTGCACTAGTTTTTGCCAACGGCTTCGCTCGAGTTAATATAATATATAATAAATACCTCGGATATAGCACTTTGTCTGGATGAAAGGTATCCCATCTTCTTTTCTATGCCCTTGACAACGTGTATGTAATAGAATATCCATAATGATCGGTTGTACAAATTAATAAACAAACTTACATTGTTATTCATAATTATATTAGTTAAGATTAGGATAATAGGTTTTTGTCAAACAACATTACTGAGAGGTAATAGAGTCACGTTGAAGTTTGTACTGGTTTCAGCTTGAATGGGTCGGCTCGACCGGGGTAGTACCACCCTCTCACAGAAAACTGACGTGAAGTAACAGTGCTTGCATTGTTGCGTTTCGTTCGGTCAGTGAGAGCGCCGGATAACCCACCTCCCCTCCCCTCCCCCTTTCCTTCTTCCCCTTTCCACACTCCCTCTCCCCCAAACACAGGGTGGCAACGCACTTGCAACTCTTCTGGTGTTGCAAGTGTCTATGGACGATGGTGATCACTTAACATCAGGTGACCCGCCTGTTCGTTTGCCTCCTTTGATATAAAAAAAATACTCTCTCTAACTTTGCCTAGTAATTATGAATAACCGATAGAATATAGATAGAAGAGATATAAATCACACACACCATTATATTTATTTCAGTAAAAATTAAAATACGTTCTATAATTTTTATAAAGCAGATTATTTCGATAATTAGACATTATTTATTAAATTCTCAGACGAATAAGAATTCCGAATGTCGTAATAGTTCTCCTTGTATCCGTAATTACAGTACTGCATCGGCGTGCATGTCTCATTGTTAGGGACCTCTTCAAAACATCTCTCGTCGTAGTCGTTTTCGGAATATTCGTAATTTTCATGGCAGTTGGTATTCTGGACGTTATCTCTCGGCGCTATGTTGTTTCGGCAATTGGACGTTTCGTTTCCTTGAGGATTCCACCTTTGAGATATAGAGCAACTCAGTGTACCGCCATGTTGAAATGCGAACGGCCAAGCCTGTAATATAGATTTATTGTTGTTTGAAATTATGTAATTTATTCATATGACTGTTTAGTATAGTCTAAACCACATCCGTAGATTGGAGGTCGAGTCCAAAGTCACTGAATCGATTCGCAGTGGACTATCTAAATATAGTTTCGTAGGATGTAAGCTGGTAAAATATTAAAATACTAGCTAACCCATGCCCACTTCGTTGGGCGGTAATAGGCATTATCAAGCTACAACTTTTTTCTAGAACTCAATCATATATCTCTCATCGTTAAGGTAATGTTCGTAAGAAACGTTTTCGTTCGACCATATTTTCTCCGACTCCCCAGATATTACCCCCTACAACCTCACAAACTTTACCTCTTTATGATATTAGTATAGATAATATAATTAGTTAATAGCTTCCGTCCGCAACTTCGTACGCGTGGAATGGTTATTTTGGGCTAAGACGCAGCGGAAGCTCTGAAAAGAAAAAAGTACCCCAATTTTGCAACATTCTTCATTGTTGCTCCGCTCCTATGGGTCTTAGCGGGATGACATATAGCCTTCCCCGATAAATTAGCTATATATAATACTGAATTTTTCAAATCGGACCAGTAATTCCTGAGATTAGCCCCTACAACGTCACAAATTCACAAACTTTACCTCTTTATAATATTAGTCTAGAAGTATAGATAAATTCTATATTCTTTGGAATAATGGGCAACTGGATCACAACCACCACTTATCCGCCATAGTGGTACGCTTAGGATTATCGCGTTCTATAAATCGACCTCCTTTAAATCCGAGACCTTTAGATTTAGCTGATTTTTTGTTCCTACCACTTTAAAACCATTTTTCAGGAACTTTACTTTCTTTATTTCAAACTATAAAAGCTTTTGTTTGAGATAGCTCTAACTTTCTTAAATCAAGAGGAAAATTCTGCCAACATCACGTCGTGAAGCATCTTTCCGGAATCAATTAGTGTTTCTTAGTTTTTGTGATAATAAAAAAAAGTAATTTATAGAAAAGATGATTTGTATAGAAAAACTAGCGGGCACGGCAGACGTTGTCCCTTCCTGATTATGAAAAAATCCTTGACAAATTATATACAGATTATATGAAAACCGCATGACAACCCGTTCGGTAGTTTTTGAGCTTAACGCAGACGCGGTGGGGACTTTGTTTTACTATGTAATGAAATCATAGACTTTAAAATCTCTCTTCTTCTTACCCTTATCCCACCTAAGTAGGGTCGGTACAACATGTTCGTCATGTTGTGGTATATAATTTGGCTTAATTTTTACGATCGGCCGCCTGCCTGGGATCAACCCTCCTTGGGATTATTTTGTTGTACCATTGTACTTATGATTATTATTATATAGTTACGAACTCTGATAGGATCTTTTAGCTTTACACTTTTTCTTTAGGCTTTAGCTTTGAAATAGTACTAATAGACTTTAAAATCATTTTACAAAAAACATATTTTTTTAGGTTGAAACCAAATTTCAAAATGTTTTTAATGGAGTAGATAATTCAGCAGAATCGAATATGATCGGTCTTAAAAGTGGTCAATATAACATAGAATGCCCCATATAGATATAAATACCACTTACATATGATCGTGGATTGATTACAACTGTATGTTATTTCCACAGCTTTTAAAGTATTTGATACAACGTTGTATCTATTTTGGTTACGTATTCATATATCCTAAATATATCTTTATATATAAATTTCTTCTGTACGTGTGTATGTCACTGAACTCCTCCTAAACGGCTGAATCGATTTTGATAAAATATTGTGAGCATGTTCGACTGGATCCGAGAATAGTTTCGATTCACAATTGGACCTGGTAGGTGGCGGTGCGGTTGAATTTTAGATTTTTTTTTATTATCAAGGCAGGACAACGTCTGCCCGGTCTGTCTATTATGAATATATAAGCTTGTATAACTCACAAACCGTAATTATTATTAGGATTAAAATGCAGTATTAGCAAAACGTGACCTAAGACCTCCCAGTAAGTTCAAAAATTCTGAAGATTTAATATTTATATACGAGATACACTGACGTGACCGCACTTTTTATATTTAAGTAAACAATAGCGGAATTTGTGTTAACACAGATGTTTAAAATATGTAGATCGCCAAATTCATAGTCCCAGTACCAATGATATTATAAAAAGGAAATTTGATAATCCGAAGAAAATATCGAATTAAAATATAAATTTCTATCTGTAGTTTAAATAAACAATAGCGGAATTTGTGTTAACAGATGTTTAAAATATGTAGGTCGCCAAATTCATAGTCCTAGTATGATATTATTAAAAAGGAAATCTGATAATCCGAAGAAAATATCGAATTAAAATGTAAATTTCTCTCTGTACTTCAGAGTAACGATCAATTAAACAAGACAAAGGAAGATCCATGAAAACAATAAAACTGGAGCAGCTCTTGACGTCCGGAGATAAATTTTATTTATACCGGGCAAACAGCTGCAAACTTTTGGTCAGCCAGAACGCAAGACGTAAAATTCGTGTTTGTTGTTATAACCTTTTTGTTTCTATGTTCCTTCCACTTGGACAAGATATTTCTCCGTGTTTATGGTTTGACGGAAGGGTCGGAAGAGTGGTTCTTATATTATTATCTTTTCAATGGCTAAAAATCGTGTTTATTTATTTAAAAATCGAGAACACACAAGACGATCGGGATAAAGAAATAAGAATGATTTTCGTCATACACACATATTTAAGTACTAGCTTCCGCCCGCGAGTTCGCCCGCGTGAAATATTTACTTTGGTTAACGCTAAACACGCAGTGGAAGCTCTCAAAAAGCAAAAACTCGATTTTGAAACATTCTCCATTGGTGTCCCGCTCCTATCGGTGACGATATATAGCCTTCCTGTATAAGTGAGCTATCTAATACTGAAATATTTTTTTTAATCGGACCAGCAGTTCCTGAAATAACCGCGTTCAACCAACTAAACAAACAAACCAGCTTTATAATATTACATTCTTCACTCTTAGCTCGATCCCTCATTCAAATTACAATACATTTTGATAGAGTGGACCGATTTTAATGAAACAAAGACTAAGTTACTCTCGAGGATATGCTTTATGATTGAAATGAGGTTTTATTGTGAACCCAGTACTTTAGCAGTGATGCGTGTTCAAATAAACATACAGAGAGACAGACAAATGTATTATTTATTCCTAGACACCTGCAACAATTTTTTTCACGAAAATCGTAAAAAACAGACACGTTAGATTTACATTCTCACTATATGTATAGAATATAGAAGATAATATCCTGATTTCATTGTCGATAGTGATGATAATTAAACATTAGGGATATTGAACGCCTTGTCGACTGATGCGGAATAGTATCTTATAAAGAAGTTTGTGGCGGGTTCTTAGTCTGTCATGTAGTAGAATTATGATATATTCATAATCTTGTGTTATTTGACTTTATATTTTGAACATTGGTGGTGTTATACGTAATATAGTTCGGTTATGGAGCACAAGTGGATGGAAAATAATACCACGGACCATGAATTTTGAGATGGCACAAAACACCTTGGAAAGTTTTAACAAGGTCATTTTTATGGTGGTAGAGCCACGCTGAAACTGTTACTGGTTTTAGTATGAATGGGTCGGCTCGCCCGGGGTACTACCACCCTCTCACAGAAAACCGACGTGAAGTAACAGTGCTTACATTGTTGCTTTTCGTTCGGTCAGTGAGAGCACCGGAGGCCCACCTCCCCGCCCTTCTCCTCTCTCCTCTCCCTCCCCTAATCCTTCCCCTAAAGGGTGGCAACACACTTGCGATACCTCTGGTGTTGTTAGTGTCCATGGACGGATGGACGATGGTGATCACTTAACATCAGGTGACCCACCTGTTCGTTTGCCACCAATAATATAAAAAAAAACAAGGGAGCTACCATCTTGTTATAACTTTGAAATTATAATAAAACGCTTATCATATTAGTAGCGAAACGATAATGGCAGTAATAATTTAGAAGATTAGTTGCCAAATATATAATTTTAAAAAACTTATAATATACTGAGCTTATGCTAAAGGTAAATATAATTTAGGAACGTTTTTATTTTGTAGTACGGAAAAATGACTGCACTATGCCTGATGGTAAGCACAGTACAATCCAAAAACAAAGGCGACCGCCGAGTGACACACTATCCATCGCTGGTCGCCGCTGTCACACCGGCCTGCGAAAAGCTGGATATGCACAGGCTGATCCCGAAACGCGACCCGCAGAAGCGATTCACTATGACGGGCTTTTTCGCCATATATGTACATGGTGTTTGCGACTCAGTCAGGCGTAAACCCTACAACAGAGTGTACCACGTGCAGGTGAGGTTGGCTTGGGTGTGTCAAGTCTTATGTTGTTATTCGACACCCCTTACACCCCGACATATTTTCAGAGTAATTTTAAGTATAAGCTAGCTAACTAACACCATCTAGTTAAAAATCACTATACGTATTTATTATTAAAACCTCAATAACTGCAAAGCCGGTTCTGTTTCATTTTAAACAAAGATAATTTCAATTATATTCCGACGGATTCCTTTTTGATCTTATCATATAATTATCGCTGCCGCCATTGTCATTTAAGATTAGCAGTCGGCGAACTCGTCATCCAAAAGAGCCAAATATAAACGATACAAAATATAAGTTTATTCAAACAGCCTTTTTTAAACTTAAGCTTTGGTTTAATAGAGACATTTGTATGGAAATAATTTGTGTTAAAAGTGCACTCTCGAGCTTGCCTTTGCTAAATATGATTTTTTTTGCAACCTCCTTGCCGCGCTGTTATTGCTTTGTAAAATTGTCTTTTTTTCTGTAGGCTTGCGTTTTGAAAATTATTACTCGTCTTTTATAAGACAGGTTACTACATCATATTCTGTGCCTGCACTAAATATTTAGTGGAAGAACCGCATTTTGCCGCCCACTGCTTTAGATAATTGCAAATTATAGACAAACACTAGGCTGATGCATCATCATAATTACCCTTATCCCACCCACCTTACGGCACAACATGTCTCCTTTTTCCACTTTCTCCTGTCAAATGTCATCTCACTATTCACACCTTTTACGCATATATCATTTTTCATATAGTCCATCCATGCCTTTTTCGGTCTTCCTCTACTCGTATATCCGCCCTTCATCATACTCAACACTTTTCTAGTTACATGGTTTTCATCTCTCCTCATGACATGCCCATACCATGCTAACCTATTACCCCTCAACTTCTCTGTCACTGGTGCTATTATCAAACTTCCTCTGATATATTCATTCTTAATCTTATCCGTTCTAGTCACACCACACATCCATCCTAACATTCGCATCTGTGCCACATATAATAAACAACAGGCTGATGCATATAATAATAATAAACTTATTTCATGAATTCATTAATCATTGGCAGTTTTTACTTTCAGATCGCCATCATGTGAGAATTAACCAGTAAATTATAACATCTCACTTGAGATTAGGGAGGGAGAAGGATTCGAGACAAATCTCACGACATCTGACCAGGGAGGTGGAGAGGTCAAAAAATGCTCAAAAACGCCTCACGTACTTAATGGATACCCCTTTAACTTCTCAACCGATTACTATGAAATTTTGCATATACGTTGTTAGGGATAGAGGACATGTACCTAAATGTACATGTACAAAAAATGTACCAGTTCCCGAGGATTAGGTCATCAACGTTAATCAACGTTAAGGCTACTGACGGCTAAAGGCTATTAGAGGGTGGATCAATATTAGAACGATGGTGACGTTTGGAAATGACGCCTATCTCTGTGCATCCATTAAAAACGAATGTATCTATGTTTTGTAAAAATATATAACATGAAGAGGTAAACAAGATCGAGTTTTTTCCCAGTTCATCTCGATGACTGAGTTGTTTTCCGAACCGGTGGTAGCGTTGACCTTCATAAGCGCATTCTCAATGCCTAAATTGAATAAAGTATTTGATTTTGACGCCTCGAGCAAAAGCTAATTTATATGTCCTTAGCTTAAAAGTCGATTTCTAAAATATATTCTTTAAAAAATTATCTATGCTATTTCGATGTTTAACTTACTGTCAGCTTTTTCGCGCGATTTGTTAATTAAGTAACTATATTTTGTTAATGACATCGCTTGAATTAATGGTCCTTTTTTCAGAATGAATGCTATCCTGTATCCTTTTCTATTCCGCTCACAACGTGTATGCAAAATTTATGACGGACCGTTGATTATTCAAAGCGTGAAAGCGTAACAAATAAACAAACTCACACTCGAATCGATAATATCAGTAAGGATAATGTAGAAGTAAACGATACGTTCAGTTCCTTGTAATCCAGCGATCGATCAGGCGAAATTCTTTCGTGGAACATGTTCCCTAATCCCCCGATGACAGCGAAACGACGCGGTGGCGTTTGGCAAACGCCTGCGCCTGATTCATTGCGGTCGAGACGCCCGCGCTCGTGCGGTTCCGGACGAATGAAGGGATGACAACCGTGACAGGGAATAAATTGTCAACAATTATTGTAATATTATGCTTCGTGAAGATTCAAGTATGGGCGGGTGCATCTTTTTTTTTGTTTCTACTTTTCCTAAAGATATATCTGCGTGTCGACATAATAGACAAACAAGAATCGTGTCTTTTTTCTAATATTATAGGAGGCAAACGGACAGACGGGTCACCCGATGGTAAGTGATCACCGCCGTCCATAGACACTAGCAACAACATGGGAGTCACAAGTGCGTTGCCGGCCGGCCGTCGTATTCACATCTCTTTACATAACATAAAATGAAGTCGCTTCCGCTGTCTGTTTCCATAGATCTATTAAACTATTCAATCGATTTTAACACACTTTATTTACACACAATCGATAGAATGGTTCAAGAGGAAGGTTTATATGTATAATACATACATATTTATAGTACAGAAAAGCAGAAAGATTCAAAGATTTGTGATGTAATGTTGTAACAAACATATATTTGTGCCTAAATCGCAAACGCTGGCTAAACCTTACGAGATAGATCAAATAAATGAACTTGAAAATTTCTTTGAGTGTTAGATAGCTCATTTATCGAGGAAAGTTATAGGCTATATATCAACAAAGATTTTTAATGAAACATTATAGTAATGTAGCTTAGACATTATAACAAATAGTTTATAATTTATGAAGACATTTTTTAAATTAGCAAAATATAATGATAAAATGTAAAGAAAATTGGAAAAAATCGTTTCAATCTGAGATATATGTGATATGGCGTGCGCTGCATCAAGCGTTGAAGTTACAGAACAGTATGTATAGTGTGATCTATACTTCTATAGTAATATTATAAAGAGGTAAAGTTTGTGAGCTTGTGAAGTTGTTAGGGGGAAATCTCAGGAATTACTGGTCCGATTTAAAATATTATTTCAGTGTTATATAGCTCATTTATCGATAAAGATTATAAGTTATATATCATCACGTTTAGACCAATAGGAGCGGAGCACCAATGAAGAATATTTCAAAATCGGGTTTGTTTTTCCTCTTGAGAGCTTCCGCTGCGTGTTAGCGTTGGCCCAAAGTAACTATTCCACGCGAACGAAGTCACGTGCAGAGGCTAGTTTTTAATACAATGCAATGTGTCCGATTTAAAGCAAAATATTTAATTATGTACTACTACATTCGTGCTTATAACTACTTAAATAGAATTAATATAGTAAGTTATGTTAATTGGTTATGCAATATTATGTAGACATGTGAATATTGTATTTATTTTAACTTTTTTTTAATTTAAAACGTAGGTCTACAAAGAATGTCAGTATTATCAAATCATAACTTAATAGTTACAAAACTGACCTAGCATTAAGAAGAGGCTATAAAAATAAAATGATAGTGGTCTACTGGTGTGCGAGCATCGCTCAATAATCGATGGATAGAATTTAACCATTTTTTGTTTTACTTCTTAGGCCCTTGGTTCTTATCTAAAAAAAGAATTATTACAATTAGTACAAAGTTATTACAATTTTAAGAAACTACAATTTTAAAAAGCACTACTCGTTTATCCATTTCGATTCTTGGCGTGAAAAATTCAGGCTAGCTGTGTGGTAGTTATGTTTGTCCCGCGTTACATAAAATATATTGTTAATATAATAAGCAAGGCAGTCAAAGTCGCTGCTATAAGTCTTCTATAAAAAAGTGTGTGTCTACTTTTGTACACGCGTTTGGTCTTATCTAAAAAAAGAATTATTACAATAGTTTCATTAAATACAAAGTTATTACTATTTTATGAAACTACAATTTTAAAAAGCACTACGCGTTGATCCATTTGGTTTCTTGGCGTGAAAAATTCAGGCTAGCTGTGTGGTAGTTATGTTTGTCCTTCCACGCTTACAGACGCAGGCAGAACTTCATGAAAGACACTTCTTTCTAATGGTGGTAGAGCCACGCTGAAACGATTACTGGTTTCAGCATGAATGGGTCGGCTCGTCCGGGGTAGTACCACCCTCTCATAGAAAACCGACGTGAAGTAACAGTGCTTGCATTGTTGCGTTTCGTTCGGTCAGTGAGAGCGCCTCCCTAACGCGCCAATACAAGTATAACTTCATAAACCTCCTTCCACGCTTAGAGACGCAGCCAGGACTTTATGATAGACACTTAGCTTCTTTACATAATTTCATAATAACAATAATGATAGTTTATTTGCTATATCTTAACTTATGTACCAGACTAGGCCCCCCTCAGCAGAGGCTCAAGCCTAGGTCCGTTCCCTCGGCGTGGAGCCCGCTCGTTTACGTAATTTCATGATAACTATAATGATAGTTTATTAGCTATATCTTAGCATATGGTGTACTGAAAATTGTAAGAAAATGCATATATTCACGTATATAGTATATGCCTTTTTGTTTTACTTGCGTTGTCTATTATATAATATATATGTTATATAATACGATTGTAAAACTTACGGGTCTGTATTTTTCGATATTCGTGAAAAAATTTGTTGCACGTGTCTAGTTATCTTTTCTAAATCACTATTAATTATAATATTGAATGATAGACAATGAGTTGATAATTATTTTTCTAATTCAAAATACAAATGCACCCGGTCCATATATAATTAAAATCGGTTCACACTATCAAAAGTTATTGTAATTTTAATGACGACGTGACTTAAGTACGAGAGAAAAGTAGACAAGTAAATGGACTTAATACATTCAGATGACTTTATTAATCACTGTTTCGTACATAAGATTCCACGGGGACAAAGTCGCGGGCACAGCTAGTTTATAAATATAATTACATATATATTCTTATACTTTATAATTTTTTTTAAACTGGTTCGGAAAAATGACTGCACTATACCTTATGGAAAGTAAGGCATAGTCTATATATATCGGTGACTGTCGGTATGTAATAGCAACGGCGCGCCTCTCTTCATGCCTCGTTTGAAGGACCATATTATATGAGGAAGGGAACACACTGGCCGGGAGGCGATTCCACATCGTCACAGTGCGACAAAGATAAGAGCTTTCGAAGCTTACGAACTTAGCATTTGTGCAAAATCTCATCTGATGCTAAAAAACGATGTTTTTTTTTATAGTGGCACGGAAAAATGACTGCGCTGTGCCTGATGGTAAGCGCAGTACAATCCAAAAACAATGGCGACCACCGAGTGACACACGATCCATCGCCGGTCGCCGCTGTCATGCCGGCCTGCAATATTATGTAGACATGTGAATATTGTATTTATTTTAACTTTTTTTTTAATTTAAAACGTAGGTCTACAAAGAATGTCAGTATTATCAAATCATAACTTAATAGTTACAAAACTGACCTAGCATTAAGAAGAGGCTATAAAAATAAAATGATAGTGGTCTACTGGTGTGCGAGCATCGCTCAATAATCGATGGATAGAATTTAACCATTTTTTGTTTTACTTCTTAGGCCCTTGGTTCTTATCTAAAAAAAGAATTATTACAATAGTTTCATTAAATACAAAGTTATTACTATTTTATGAAACTACAATTTTAAAAAGCACTACGCGTTGATCCATTTGGTTTCTTGGCGTGAAAAATTCAGGCTAGCTGTGTGGTAGTTATGTTTGTCCCGCGTTACATAAAATATATTGTTAATATAATAAGCAAGGCAGTCAAAGTCGCTGCTATAGGTCTTCTATAAAAAAACTGTATCTACTTTTGTACACGCGTGAGAAGTTATACTTCTTCTATAGCTAACTTCAGGGTGTCGGTTTTTCGTGACGGTGTGCGCGCGCATCGTAAATATTTACTCTCATCATTTTTACCTAACGCGCCAATAGAAGTATAACTTCAAAAAGCTCCTTCCACGCTTACAGACGCAGGCAGAACTTCATGAAAGACACTTCTTTCTAATGGTGGTAGAGCCACGCTGAAACGATTACTGGTTTCAGCATGAATGGGTCGGCTCGTCCGGGGTAGTACCACCCTCTCATAGAAAACCGACGTGAAGTAACAGTGCTTGCATTGTTGCGTTTCGTTCGTTCAGTGAGAGCGCCGGAGGCCCATCTCCCCTCCCCTCTCCTCTCTCCTCTCCTCTCCCACCCCTAACCCTTCCCCCGCACTAGCAACTCCTCAAAGGGTGGCAACGCACTAGCAACTCCTCTGGTGTTGTTAGTGTCCATGGATGGTGGTGATCACTTAACATCAGGTGACCCAAATGTTCGTTTGCCACCTATGACATAAAAAAAACTTAGCTCGTTTACGTAATTTCATGATAACTATAATGATAGTTTATTAGCTATATCTTAGCATATGGTGTACTGAAAATTGTAAGAAAATGCATATATTCACGTATATAGTATATGCCTTTTTGTTTTACTTGCGTTGTCTATTATATAATATATATGTTATATAATACGATTGTAAAACTTACGGGTCTGTATTTTTCGATATTCGTGAAAAAATTTGTTGCACGTGTCTAGGTTTAAGTAATAAAATACATTTCAATTATTTTTATAAATGTCTGTCTGTCTGTATGTTTGTTTATATGTACACACATAACTGCTAAAATAAAGCATATCGTCTAGAATAACTTAATCTTTGTTTCATTAAAATCGGTTCACACTATCAAAAGTTATTGTAATTTTAATGACGACGTGACTTAAGTACGAGAGAAAAGTAGACAAGTAAATGGACTTAATACATTCAGATGACTTTATTAATCACTGTTTCGTACATAAGATTCCACGGGGACAAAGTCGCGGGCACAGCTAGTTTATAAATATAATTACATATATATTCTTATACTTTATAATTTTTTTTAAACTGGTTCGGAAAAATGACTGCACTATACCTTATGGAAAGTAAGGCATAGTCTATATATATCGGTGACTGTCGGTATGTAATAGCAACGGCGCGCCTCTCTTCATGCCTCGTTTGAAGGACCATATTATATGAGGAAGGGAACACACTGGCCGGGAGGCGATTCCACATCGTCACAGTGCGACAAAGATAAGAGCTTTCGAAGCTTACGAACTTAGCATTTGTGCAAAATCTCATCTGATGCTAAAAAACGATGTTTTTTTTTATAGTGGCACGGAAAAATGACTGCGCTGTGCCTGATGGTAAGCGCAGTGCGTGGAGCCCTTGAGTACGTTGCTCGCGCGATACAGGGACACAAAATCTTACATCACTTACGACTTACGACAACATTACACATATCACCTCCACACACGTACCGCATACACGCTTACACATGCAAGTGGAAGGGTTTTATTTTTTCCCTTATCAAACTGAAATAGTTTAGAAAATTATCCGATACGAAATCACAGATTATATATAATTCTCGTCATTGAACGTTTCGTTTTACCTAAGGTTTAGTTGCCATACGTTCGGTAACATTTTATTTTATATACATTTACAAAATAATTATATTTTGTACTCATATCAATAGGTTTTAATGGACACATATATTTAATAGTGTATATATTTTAAATTACAGCGTTATTTTCATTACGAGTTATTAAAATTAATATGTGTAGTGTGTAACATCTTTTGCCGGCTTGTGGAATGTAAAAAAAGACGCCATTTTGTATTGTTACTGTGTGAGAAAAAATGGAACTGTGGATTTCTCAGATACATTCAGATGACTTTATTAATCACTGTTTCGTACATAAGATTCCACGGGGACAAAGTCGCGGGCACAGCTAGTTTATAAATATAATTACATATATATTCTTATACTTTATAATTTTTTTTAAACTGGTTCGGAAAAATGACTGCACTATACCTTATGGAAAGTAAGGCATAGTCTATATATATCGGTGACTGTCGGTATGTAATAGCAACGGCGCGCCTCTCTTCATGCCTCGTTTGAAGGACCATATTATATGAGGAAGGGAACACACTGGCCGGGAGGCGATTCCACATCGTCACAGTGCGACAAAGATAAGAGCTTTCGAAGCTTACGAACTTAGCATTTGTGCAAAATCTCATCTGATGCTAAAAAACGATGTTTTTTTTTATAGTGGCACGGAAAAATGACTGCGCTGTGCCTGATGGTAAGCGCAGTACAATCCAAAAACAATGGCGACCACCGAGTGACACACGATCCATCGCCGGTCGCCGCTGTCATGCCGGCCTACGAAAAGCTAGATATGCACAGGCTGATCACGAAACGCGACCCGCAAAAGCGTATCACTATGACGGGCTTTTTCGCCATATACATGGTGGGTGCGACCCAGTCAGGCTGTAAAACCCTACCACCCCGCGAAGTTTAAGATAGTAAATGCACTAAGCCCAGGTGGTACTAGCTCTTAAGTGCGTCTGTCGGAACACACCAAAAGGTGCTCAGGGACAGATTTTCATAGAAAGAAAGAAAGAAATATTTTATTCATAAAGCACAACATAAAATACAAGTATACAAGAATGGACAAAAATA
The DNA here is from genome assembly GCA_015888305.1 of Antheraea pernyi. Taxonomy (NCBI): domain Eukaryota; kingdom Metazoa; phylum Arthropoda; class Insecta; order Lepidoptera; family Saturniidae; genus Antheraea; species Antheraea pernyi. Next base: position 28,793 of record MU162088.1, read on the forward strand.
TGCATATCTGTGCATTATGAAATGGTGTCCAGCTCAGCATATGCTAGCGTTATGAGAAACACTAAGCGCTCATTTTCAGCTTTCAGCAGATTTCAGCTTTCAGCAGATTTCAGCTGATTTTTAGAAACATTCTTCATTGGTGCTCCGCTGCTATTGGTCTTGGCGTGATTATATGTATATGTCAATAGATGAGCTATATAACGCTGAAAGAATTTTTGAAATCGGACCCGTAGTTCCTTTGATTACCCCCTACAACGTCACAAACTCACAAACTTTATAATATTAGTATAGACTAGGCAGGAGGGGCGTCCACCGGGCCCGCTCGTTATTTCATTTTTTAATTTTACCTTCTTAATTATTTAAAGTATAATATACACTAATAATATTTGATATGCATGCCGTTGTTCTCTGTAAATAGGATCATATCTGGAAAAAATATTGAACTGTACACTTTATTCTAATAACAATGTATTTATGACTGGACTGTTGGTAACTTAAATAAATACATAGAAATCGAATGCGGTTCAATGAGTTTGTTTTGAAGGTAAATATTCTCAACGTAGTAAATAATGAAGAGGTAGAATAATGATTTTACGTGAAAAGGAAACGTAAATAAACATTACCGCGTACATATTTAGGCGCACAGCGTATTTAGCACTTAGCACTACCACTCGAAATTAACCAACCTTGTATTAATTTACACATGGACAGAATAACAACGATATCCGTGAAGTTAAGACAATTAATGGCTTGTTTTTTAACGTTTTTATTACGAGGATAATAAAGTGATTTTTACTCTCTTTGAGTTGCCTCCAGAACATGCTTTTCAAAACGCAGGGATGAATCCATAAGTAAACCAAGATTACGAGACTCTGATACACACTCAATGGGTTCGTTGGATATCATGATCGCGGGTCGATTGAGCGTAATATATCATAATATAATAATATATCATAGGTGGTAGTTAGTCAAGCGGATTTAGAAATAACCCTACCACCATAAAATGGTTTCCTCACGATGTTTTCCTTCAGCGGAAACTCCGATTCAATTACATGGATTCGAACCTACGTCCATCGATGCTGTGTCCGTACACGCTATCAACTAAACCATCATGGCTTCACGCACAATCTTGAGATATATATTTTTTTTATGTTATACCAGACAAACAGGTGGGTCACGTGATGTTAAGTGATCACCACCGTCCATAGACGCTACAAACACCAGGGGAGTCGAAATTGCGTTGTCAGCCTGTGAGGGAGGGGACAAGGGGGGGGGGGAGGTGAGCCTCCGGCGCTCTCACTGATCAAACGAAACGCAACAATGCAAGCACTGTTACTTCACGTCGGTTTTTTGTGGGAGGGTGGTACTACCCCGGACGAGCCGACCCATTCATACTGAAACTACTCATAGCTACAACGTGGCTCCACCACCTACAATGCCTTATAGTAACTGCTGTATATGCTACATATACTGCTGCAGTATAATACTCGCACAATTTACGATTGCACACTAATATCGCTGTATATAAAGCAATAATCATCTATCCTGTTGTATGCCACGAAACGCCTTATAATTAAATTATATCAAACTGAAAGAGTTTAGAAAATTATCCAATACAAAATATATATAAGAGTTGTTGAGGTATGTATGCCTAGTACACATATATGTTTCAACAACTCATATATGTATTCATAGTTAGCTTAACATAGATTAGCTCAGATAGGTCGCGAATCGCATGTATCAGGCAACAGCCCAAGCCGAGGTGTGCCGTGCATCCTTGAGCTAGTTGTCACATAAAATCGGCTGAGTGCCTTAAGCACTCGCCTTAGTAGTCCGGTGAAGCTGTTAAGACCTTGATAGGTCAATAGCGTAGTCAGTTCGAAAAAAAAAAAGCCTTATAATTAAAATCCGTTCGAAGCCTTCCTACACCTATACAT
>MU162089.1:7047-17904 GCA_015888305.1 Antheraea pernyi
TTGAAGAGAGTATTACTTTATTTTGATGGTATTGATAATTTTGTATTGAATAAATATGAAATGCTACATTTTTAGCTATGTGATTTAGTCCTAAATTGTAACAAAGAAGTATCAGAACTCAATAATATACAAAAAGCAAGTGTACTTACACAATTCTGTTATTATTTAATAACAAGCATTTGAGTCTTTTCAACAAAGGAAATCCATCTAATTTTCTAACATCGTTATCGGAAAAATCAATGGTATCAAACTGGTCCAATGTTGCACCCAAATTTTCAATTTGTGGAATTTTATAACCTTCAAAATAAAAAAGATTCGTTAAAGATGCTGCCTACGATTATGGTATCTCTACAATTATACTAATAAAACACTGTCGGTAAGCAAAATTAACAAAAAGTGATAAATATAAAATCAGTATTGAATGAAAGAAACAAAACTATTTGAGAGCGGAATAACCTCTAATAGATATATAATAGAAAAATATAATAGGTTTTATGAAGTGTAAATTACTGTTTATAGAATTATAAATAATTATATAATCTTTCATGGAAATATTTCCAGATTTTAGTCTCAATCCTTTTTAACACTAGCTTATATTGAGTACAACTAACCTCTTAAATCCAATTCTCTGTCTTTACATGGATTCATGTACTGCATCGAATTTTGAATTAGTTCTGTAGTTAGTTTCACCATATTGAATTACACAAAGATCTGTATTTCTCAAAACTTTTTATTCAAACAGTTACTAAAATTATTTACAAACATTAAAAAGCACGCTCAACGAAATCTACCACAGACCACAAATGTACTCTGTGCCACAGACTACTTTAGGGCGCGTTCCACAAGACGTTCACAACAGCCTTTTAGCTGTTCCACTAGACGATCGCGAGCGTTGCCGTCGCGCCAAAAACGTCATTAATGACGTCATAACATACGCTCACGCGAAGCTCACGACGCCCCATGTCTGGAGATGGGTCGATGTGAGCGTTGACAAAATGGGCGGGATTTTCAATGAAGATGGCGAACGTAAAAATGACATTATTTGATGCAGTAAAGAATATTTATATTAAATAAGATATTGTATTTAATGGATCAGTTAAATTTATTAATATATTTAGATGAAATATGTTAATTAAGTTTTGATAATTTTAAATTCTATTTAAAAATGTTTGGAATCGTTAAATTCTGAGAGGAAATAAATTTATAATCACTTAATCATAATTTAATATTTTTTATTAAAAAATATATATTTTATGATTTTATTATAAATCAAATTAAATGAGAAAAGTATATCATTTGCAAATTTTTATAAAACATAGTTCAATAATACATACAATTATCACCGAATATCCTACTGCTGCCTCAAAAGACATTCTTATTTTATTTGAATGCAAATTAATTAAATACTGCACTAAATATAAAAATTTAATTATACACTTATCTTTTTTGAAATCTTATTGAAATATACTTAAATCAATTTGCATAATAATTATTACAATATGCTGTTAAGACATAACCTCTTAAATAAAGCTTTTACTTTATTATTTCTAGATCGCCATTTGTATTATTTACCAGAACGCTCAAAACGTCCCATTATGCGTTCCACTTGAGTGAACGATTGTAACGCCCGCGAGTAAGTTGAACGGGAAAACACGGTCGTGAGCGTGAGCGTTGTGAGCGCTTAGTGGAACGCAGTCTAAGAGGATGATACTACGTAAAATCTACTCACCACAGAGTCCCTATCTTATTATACTCTTTGGTCCCTATACTCTATGGAGATTTATTATTACTGTGGTGCAATCTTCACACTCTTAATTTAGATGTTTACGGAGTATATCAATTCTGACCTAGGGCTCTATATTTACGAAACTACACCATTAGCCCATTATTGCCAGTGTCATTATGGTACAACACGTTGAATCTTAAGAATTATGTATAAGTAAAAATCTTATTACGTAAACTCGAAAATCTTATCACCAACAATTGATGAACTTTCAATTTCTTAGTTTAAGATTTGCAAACTTACTGTGAGAATCCAAATGCATGTTATCTTCAGATTAATGATTTAATTTAGTATTGAAAATGTGTAATCTAATCTGAAACTCTTTTAATTAGAGAATTCCTGTGCATCTTGAATTTATATCTTCCATATGTAATAAAATATAATTTTTATAGCCCTACCATGTTTGAAATAATTATTATTAATATATATTAATTATATAAAAATATCATATTTTTTAAATGATTCTTATGATTCTAGAAGTGTTAAAATATATTGAACAAATATATATAACTTTTACTGAATACTAGTTACTATCTGCGACCTCGTCTGCGTTGTTTATTATCATAACAATAAATCTTATGTACCGAGGAAAAAACATTGAAAAATGAAAAACAAAAATAGACCACTTAAAAAAATTGTATGCAATGTTATTAACTTATTTCCATTCTCCTGCACATGCATAATACACTGCGTACTAATGTATTGTTTTTAGATAACGATTCAGTGTCCTGGAGATAAAACTAAATGATATATTCTAATATAATATTATAATAAAACTAATTAATTGATGAATTAATATTCAGTAGTTTTTGAATGATGTGCGCACATCGGTAGACTTCTATCAAGTTGTTTATATAAAAACAATAATTTAAATATTACTTTAGGTAACTTATACAAAATATTAATTATTTAAATTTGGGAAACGCTGGCTTTTTAATCTAATTATACATAATATTTGCATACGTAAATTGCAACACAACAATCTGTTGACAATAAAATTGTATTATAATACAGTATCGTAAAGTAAATTATGAAGTCTAAAGCTGTATAATATCAACTATGTACTATAAAAAGGATAATACCTATTATGTATATACTGATAATTCACTGGGGGAAATTTATTTTGGAATGTTGACCAGACGGTAATTGATCGACGGTTTGTTAATTTTTCTTGGGTTACGTTGAGTACTTCTCAAATTCTTGAAACGGTTATTGATGGATATAAATATTTGCGTTATTTAAATTTGGCTGATTGGAATTTAAAGCAGTTTGGTTAAGGCCATTACTATTACTGTATAATAATATTATAATAGGTAATATAGTACATACAAATAATATTATTTCCATTCTATAGTTATCTATAGTACGAAAGTTATGTTAATTACTTTATATTTATACTATTTATTGGCTCTTGCGTTGTTTCGTTCGCGTTAATGTTGAGCGTTTCTTAGGGATAATAACTTTTATCTGGATGGAAAGTATATTACGTACTTCTTTGTATTCCTGATAATTTGTATGCTGATTTCATGACGATTGGTTGAGTAGTTAGATGTGAATGCATAACAAACAAATAAACACACTTTCATATTTATAATATTAGCTAAGAAGTCAGGATTATAAAAAGGTAAAGACATTTTTTTTATATCATAGGAAGTAAATTAGTAGGAAATAATTTCTGGAACCACTGGTTTTATTCTAAAAATCTTTCACTTATAGACAGTTACGTTCTTCCTAAGTAAGACAGGCTGTATTTTATTTGCTTTCATTAATTTTTATCTATACTACTATTATTATAAAGAGGTAAAGTTTGAGAGTTTGTGACGTTGTAGGGGGTAATCTCAGGAACTACTGGTCCGATTTGAAAAACTCTTTCAGTGTTATATAGCTTATTTATCGAGGAAGGTTATAGGTTATATATCATCACGCTAAGACAAATAGGAGCAGAGCAATTAATAAAAATGTTTCGAAATCGGGGTTTTTTTCCTCTTGAGAGCTTCCGATGTGTGTAAGTGTTAGCCTAAAGTATTTAACGTGGACGAAGTCGCGGGTAGAAGTTAGTTTTAGATAAAGTGTACAATTTTGCTGATGGTTGTTAAGTAGGTACTTATATGTGTACACTATTAGCAGGTGGTAAAGTTATTACTGGTTTCAGCATGAATGGGTCGGCACGTCCGGGGTAGTACCACCCTCTCATATGAACACCGACGTGAAGTAACAGTGCTTGCGCTTCTTTCGTTCAGTGAGAGCGCGGAAGGCCCACCTCCCTCCCCCAAACATAGGCTGGCAACACACTTGCGACACCCCTGGTGTTAGTGTATATGGACGGCGGTGGGTGATCACTTACCAACGGGTGACACAGGTCGTTTGCCTCATATGACATATAAAAAAACAATAGTTATTTATAAGAAATTGTATATAGGTTTAGAACTTTTACATAATTACTGTATCAACACTGGCATGTTACCAATCATACGCTTCGTACTGGGAAATAGCAACGGTATAATTTCTGTATTGCGGCAGAAATAAATGAGCGGCAGCGACGGTGTAGTCCAAATTTGCACAGTTTTTACCAGTTTTACACCGGATTAGTTTTCTTTGCCCTGAAAAAACTTCAGAGCCGTCCTTATTTATATTCGTTTTTATTTTTAGGTCTGATTTTTTGTCTGTATTTTAGAAATGGGAGGGGATGTTTTGGATTGACGACCTAACCTTTTCTTTCATACAAAACTTGTTTGTGTTATAAATTGTGTAATATATTTTGTATTCCAAATAGTTGTACGTACGTTTGGATTGCCTGTGGCTTTAAGAGTATTAGTACTATAACATTTAGTATTTAATTTAATTATTGCATAGTTATCTAATAGAGATACAAACAGGTATGTAAACTATTTGATCTCTAACGTAACTACAAGCGTATAAAATGTTATTGAGAGCCTTGAAGTATTTATTGGTATTTTATTAACATAGGTAAGTTGATATTTATCTACACAAAATAAGATATTATTTTTGCTAAACATCTAAAAACATACTCTGAAGCAAGAATAAATATTTTAGAACCACTAACTACAAAAAAATAAGTTAGTCGGTATTTAGTTAATTAGATAGTAGATTACAAAATTTAGAGCTAAAACAGTAATTCATTTATCACATATATTTTTTCGACATTTATTTGTGTTTATTAAAACAGCTAGCTACTAGCTTATGGCATTTAGGATTTTCTGCTTTTAATTCCTGAAAGCCGTATACCCTTTAAGAATAAACTAACATATGAAAGTATATTATATAACTGAAAATTGAAATAGACAACCTCGTTTGTTACTAAATAGATCTGAAGTTAATTAAAACCTCTTTTATTATCAATACTAATATTGTAAAGAGGTAAACTTTGAAGTTTGGATTTAAGAGGGTAAGATTCGAAATTGTTCATCTGTTAATGGAAATTGTCTGACTAATGGAAGTATCACTATTTATACGTACTGTAGACTATCTTTTTTATTTTGATGAAGGCTCCATAGAAACGATATCGCGTGTGAAATCGCGGGCACAGTTTGTGTTGAAACATTATAACTATATTTATTAAGTTGTACAATTCAAAGAGTTTGTATAATGGTTACAATATTAGTATGATATAGATAGATAAGATAGCAAAAAATTTCGAGGCATATTAGTGATAAATGAATAGCTAACCATCTTAAGATTTATTAGAAATTTTCTGATCTGAGTGAAATTAATAGATAGATGATGTTAGTAAGGTTAGTAATATTTTCCTCGCGATAAAATACACGTGGGTTTTTGTTTGTTATTACTGTGTCGACACTCGGCGCTGGACGTAATACAGAGCGTTATAAATATGATTTCATAACTCGCATGTCGCTCGTGAATTTAGAGCAATATATTATTTTCTGTGTATTACTATTAGCTAGCGACATGCTTCGGGTTTGCACAGGTGTAGTGTTGTGACGTCATTAGTGTGCAAATATTTCAGATCCATTTTTGGTGCTCTGATTACCTTTCATTTGTCACAGAAATGACTTAATAAACTTCCAACAACATTTTTTTGTTGCATGTAATTTTAATCTGTGACAACCTTTAAGATAGTCAACTCAATAATATACCTTATATCCCACAAGAGTTATGGCTAGCGTCAGTAAAGTAAGTGCTCGCAAAATATCTTTTACGACTTCATCAAAATATATCGACGTTTCCTACCATATATAAATACAAGTTTCGCCCGCGACTTCGTCCGCGAGGTATTTCATATATAATAAAACTGTTCAGCGAGATGCGGCGAGGTACTACGGTTAAAACCCTAACTTGCTTCACAGCCTGTTAATGTACATCGGACCATAGGAATACAACGTGATACTGAACTACGAACCGTGGAACAAGCATGCCCTATTTTTTTAATGATCGATATACGGCTGGTCTAAAGTAGAAATTTAACCTAATAAAAACATCGTCCTCTATCGAATTTTAAAGACAGCAAGTCTCACTTAAGTCTTTCGCAGTTTTCAGTAAATTGACTACCCTCATAGAAATATTCATTAATTTACTAATCTACGAGATATAGAGAGAGAGAGTATAACAGAAATCGTACCGTAACCAATTAGATACAATTTCAAATCGTAACGAACCAAACAATCCTATCTGGGCACGAACTAAAAAGTTCGCAACAGCTTATCTTTGCCGTACCGTGAAGCTGTCGAACGATCTCCCGGCCAGTGTGTTTCCTCCTTCCTATGACATGGGGTCCTTCAAGCGTAACGTGAAGAGATACTTACGCAGGCCGTCATGACAGCGGCGACCGGCGATGGATAGTATGTCTCTCGGTGGTTTCTATTGTTTTTGGATTGTACTGTGCTTACCATTAGGCACAGTACAGTCACTTTGCCGAGGTACAATAAAAAAAAAATTAGATACCTAGGCTCTGCCCGCAATTCCGTCGGCGTAAAACCTAATGTAAAAAAAAGAGTGACTAATAAAATCATCTGACTGTATTAAATCCATTTACTTATCTACTTTTCCTTTGTACTCAAGTTGCGTCGTCACTACAATATGATAGAGTAAGCCGATTTTAATGAAGTTAAGACTAAACTTAACTTAACTTAACTTTTTCAAACAAAAAGCTTAGTGTTGTCCGGCGGTGAGTGTTGGTGGCTGTAACACAGTTATTAACTACAGCAGTCACTAATGCTCATGTAATTATAATTTTGCTAGTAATTCGGCTAGCTAATATAATATAATAATAGTAATATAGTTATAATTAATAAATGTCACTCGAGGATATGCTTTATGACTTTCTCGGTGAGGTTTTATCGTGAAGGTAGTGCTTTTACAGTGATGTGTGTTCAAGCAAATAAACAGATAGATATTTCTAAAAATGTATTGATTACTTATTCCAATACATCTGCAACAATTATTTTTACAAAAATCTAAAAATGATTTATTTTTAATTTTTTTCGTACTGACTACGCTATTGACCTAGCAAGGTCTTAACAGCTTCACCGGACTACTAAGGCGAGCGCTTAAGGTACTCAGCCGATTTTATTTTGACAACTAGCTCAAGGGTGCGTGGCAAACCTTGGCTTGGGCTGTTGCCTGATACATGCAATTCACGACGTATCTGAGCTAACCTAAGCTAAGCTAGCTATTCAGCATATGAGTTGTTGAAACATATATGGGTACCAAGTATACATACCTCAACAACTCTTATATATATTTCGTATCGGATAATTTTCTAAACTATTTAAGTTTGATAAGGGAAAAAATATAAAACCCTTCCACTTGCATGTGTAAGCGTGTATGCGTGCACGTGTGTTGAGGTGATGTGTGACATTGAATTTACATTCCTATTATATGTATAAATTGTTAGATACTAGCGGGCCCGGCAGACGTTGTCCCGCCCTGATTATAAAAAAAATTCTTGACAAATTATATACCAAAACTTTCCTCATGAATCACATTATCCACTGGTGAAAACCGCAAGAAAATCCGTTCAGTAGCTTTTGAGTTTAACGCGAACAGACAGACAGACAAACGCGGTAAGGGACTTTGTTTTATACTATGAAACAGACTTCTATGTAGATTTATATAAGGGGAATATCCCAAAATACATTTTTTTGTTATATCTCAAAAGGATTAGGCAGCGTTTTCGATGAAAACTCCCAGGCAGCTTGATTTTTTCCGACATGTCCAACAATTATATTTCAACCAATTTACACAAAACTTTGACAAATTATATACAAAAACGTTCCTCATCAATTACATTATCCACTGGTGAAAATCGCCTTAAGATCCGTTTAGTAATTTTTGAGTTTATCGCAAACAGACAGACTGACGCGGTAGGGGACTTTGTTTTATACTATGTAATAATAAATAATAATAATAATGATTAGATTATATTAGGTACCTACATTATTATCTATGTTCGTTTTTTAATGCTGCAGGAAGTTTACAATAGCTAAAAAGAAACGTTTATCACCATCTGTGAACTGTTGAGAAAAAATCATATAGAAGTGAAACTCCTTATGGCACGGTAGAGAAGTATTTGCGTTTCGCTATAAATGTAAAATATGTTAAAGGTAGGTATGTATTTTTGTGTACAAGTGTCTGTCTCTATAACAAAATCACTAAATGTATAGTTGAGTATTTATACTACGGGACTTCAATTGAATACATATAAGCAACTTAAGTTTCACTTCCCTCTTATGTATGCGTTGTTGTTTATTTACTTTGTTGTTTTTTGTAAAAATCGTTTCAATTCAGCCCACAATATAACTATGATATTTTATTATTAATAAATAATGATCTGTGTGATAAAGGCCCGTGTTTTTAGTTCTATGTACAAAAGTATGTATATGATAATAATACATCCTATGTGTTATTCTATATATATATATTTTTTTGGTCTTTCTTCTTATCTGCAGACTCTCGGTCCGCACCATTTTTTTGCTATCGTTTTATTTAATGTGTAAGTTAAAAATCGTATCTGTGAGCATCTATTGGGTGTTGTTTTTTTAAAATATTATTATTACTTTTTTATTTTTATGATTTCATTTAACTATTTTATGACAGATTTTTTTTAAAGACGTTATTGCCTTTATGTCGGTTTCATTCCGGTCCACTATTGTCCTATATTTTACTACAGTATATTTACCATACCAAAAATTCATTAAAATTGGCTGAGTAGTTTTTTGTGATACGTTTACAAATGAACCGATTGAAGGGTAAAAATTCCCAAAATAGTGGAAATATTTTCGGTTTTTAAGTCCTTGAGCGTGTTTTTTCTAAAGTACATGTAATGTATAAATTTCGTCTGTCTATTCTTTTATTATAAGTGTAGAAGATATCAACAATATACACCAATTATACAAATAGATCTTCTGGAAGAAATTCTTTGAACGATAATTAAAACCGTATCAAAATCCGTTGTGTAGCTGAGAAGAACTAAGGAAACACACAGAAAGACAGACTTTCTTTTATAATATTTATTATATTATATTATATTGCAGTGCATTGCATTGTACTGTACTGTATTATGTTACAGATATGTATAACAGTGATTTGATACGATTTTGCGATTTCAGATTAGTACATTTAAATTATAACAAACATGAGGACGTGTAGGTGTAATGCATTATGCAGGAATATACGATATTTATCAGCGATTGTTGTGATAAGTTGACACGCTATGGCACGTTTGTGTTTATTTATACGAACTGTAACTATAATACGTACATATAGTCGAGTGGCAAGTCCGCACTGCTTGCTTGTATGCCTATACATTTAACGGTTCTAGCGCTTCCAGGCATCGCGTTGTAGAGATAGATTTATAAACTCGCCAGTCGCGTTTCGTATGTCCGACGGTTTCCACGCTTCAGGCCTCTCACTCCCGAGTGTCTACGCGCTACGCCGTAGCGTTACGGCAATCCGTTCTAATTAAGTATAAACTTAAATGATTTAATAGCTCGTTATATTAGGATTTATAGAACATTGCACCAAGTTACTAAACTGTTCGGTAAAGTACTGTAGAAATATTTTTATGTAAATAGCAGAATATTTTTTAGGTAAAGTGTTAAATGTTTGTGTAAATGTTGAGATCAAGTGTGCAAGTGATGATTGTGACGTTGCCCATATTTTAATAGGAAGACTACAATTATCTTTGGTATGTATTAATTAAATTGATTGTATATATTAATGCAATGAAGAATAAGGTTTTTTTTTTTAAATTTTCAATAGTATATTTAGCATTATCAATAATATATACTATATTTATTTGTGTAAAAGTAGAATTACGAACCGTGTTATTTGCATCGCTATATAATTATTTAAAAAATCAGTATATCAGATTACTTAAGAAGTATTTTAAAGTATAATAAAATAGCATGATATTGAGATCGTTTGATTATTATAAGAAACAGATACCCTGTTTTATTTCCTCATAATATTTCATTATATATAATAGATAATTAATAAATTTATAGTGTCAAATAATTGTAATTACACCGTAGATAAAATCAAGAAAATTTTAATACATTTTACAATCGGAGGTAACGTTAATTTTAGAGAATAAATCTCTTATTATATCTCTCTCAGTAGTAAAGTTTACTTCTTCAATTATTTACGTTGCGACGTTAATTATTTCGTGGGAATTCGTGAAATATCTTACCTGTAACAATGATCCAAATAAATTACATATCTATGATAAATGACTTAACTTTATCTAATATTGTTAATAATAAATAACAACAAAATACGATCCATCATACGTAATGATAGCATATTGTTTGGGATCAAGCAAGGCCAATATATCTTATCAAGAGTTTTAGGGAAAGGTTCTTATGAATATTTGATGTCTACCAATTACTTCTGTGTTACAATATTATTACAAATTATATATTTTTCCTCTATATTGCCTTACTATATCTGATTCGCAATAAAATGTTAGGTAGTAATATCTCATGGATAAATCTTTATATATAAATTTTTTCTGTGCGTGTGTATGTCACTGAACTCCTCCCAAACGGTTGGACCGATTTGAAAGAAATTTTGTATGCGTGCTCGAGTGGATCCGA